>BLSH010042490.1:156195-179897 GCA_018402905.1 Glandirana rugosa
AGGACATATTTTAGGGACACAGGACCGATGTTATGGACACAAGACCGATGTCAGAGACACAGGACATATTTTAGGGACACAGGACCGATGTTATGGTATTGTAGCCAGGACACAGGGATTTTAGCCAGGACACAGACTGTAGCCAGAACACATAAGGGATGAGTAAGGTAGATTCACATTAAACAGAGCTGTGCTGCTTCTAAGAACCGTTCTGTGCTGTGTAAGTGTGACTAAACACATTGGAATGCAAAGAATGCAGAGAGAGAGCTGCAGCTCTTCACGGAGATCAGGAGGTGGGAGGGACTGAACAGCTAACATCAGCTTGTCCCGCCCACCTCCCGACATCAAGCTGAGAATCTGACACCTCTCTCAGCATTCTTTGCATTCCAATGTGTTTAATCACACTGACAAAGCACAGAACGGCTCTTAGAAGCAGCACGGCTCTGTTTAATGTGAATCTGCTCATCACCCACAGACACTGACTCGAGTATAAGCCGAGGGGGGTCTTTTTCAGCACAAAAAATGTGCTGAAAAACTCGGCTTATACTCGAGTATATACGGTAATATACACCTAAAAAAAAACAAATACACCCCCCTAACATATTTAAAACGGTTTATATAAATCATTTCACAGAATAGTGATCTCTGTTCAGCGATGTTTATTATTCTTCAAATTTTATATCTTGAATATATATTTGAAAATTTTATCTTTTAGAATGTATTATAAAAATGACCAACAAGTAATATTTAAAAAAATAGATTGTATACTGTATATTACTTGATTTTTTTATTTTGGTAATAAAAAAGAAGACAAACAGATTTATAATCTATATATTTATTAGATATATAATTGAACAGTAAAAACAAAGTGCATAACATTTTATTAGATAATGAAAATACAAATAGTCACAGACAAACTAATAAAAATACTATTAAAACTTTTCAAAATAATAGAAAGAAAAAATCGTTGCTGTCAAATCGTCTGTTTGATGGGTGGCAGGTGGCACTGTAGAGGTGGAGGAAGAGGCCGAGGCAGCAGCAGAAGAGGAAGCAGGAGGAGCCCGAGACCTTTCTTGGACTTAGAGGTACTTATTCCACTGCAGCTCGTGCTTTGCATGTAGATGCCTGGTCATGCAGGCTGTGCTCAAGTTTAGAACATTTATGCCTCGCTTCAGGCTCTGATTGCACAGCGTGCAAACCACTCCTGTCTTGTCGTCAGCACATTGTCTGAAGAACTGCTATGCCAGGGATCTCCTTTGAGCTGCCTTTGGTGTGCTAGTTCCCTGGGTGCGGTGGGTAGTAGCAGGTGTACTGTCTAGGGGACAGTCGCTCCGCTTTTGCAACCTGTTTCCTGTTTTGCTGTGCTGGTGCCTCTGTGCGACCGCCACCTCTTCCTCTAAACTGCACACGTCACTCGCATGACCTTCATTCCATGTGGGGTCTAGGACCTCATCATCCTCCACATTATCTTATACCCACTCTTCACCACTGCCCTCCTTGTCAGTCTGCACACTGTGGCAAGCTGCAGCAGTTGGCACCTGTGTTTCGTCATCATCAGAGATGTGCTGCGGTGGCGTTTCCATGTCCTCATCCTGAAACAGAAGTGGTTGGGCATCGGTGCACTCAATGTCTTCCACTTGTGGGGCAGGGCTATGTGGATGGCCCATGGAAAGCACAACAGCAGAGTCATCAAAAAGCATAGGAGACTGCTGCATGATTTGGGGCTCAGACTGCTTGGCTGATTTACAAGGGGCTGAGGTGAAAGACAGATGGCCATGGGGTTCAGGTGCCAACTCTGAGCTTTCATCAAGGGTTCGGGTGGGAGACAATGTGAAGGAACTGGAGGCATTGTCAGCCACCCAATCTACTATTGCCTGTACTTGTTCTGGCCTCACCATTCGTTGAGCGGCATTCGGGCCTACCATATAACATTGAAGGTTCTGTCGGCTACTCGCACCTGAGGAAGGTGTTTCACTTGTGCTTGTAGCTGGCACAGATCGACCACGTCCTCTCCTTGCAACAGGAGCTTCACCAACACCACCAGCACCAGCAGCACCACGACCATGTCCCTTATTTGACCATCTCCTCATTCTGGACGCAAATGTACTATTTAGCACAAATTTATATTTTTTAAACCAGCACTGTAGACGCACTTTTTAATTTTGTGCAAGAAATGCACAGTAAGGTGCAAATGTACTATGTAGCACTATTTGTTGTTCGTTTTTTTTTTTTTTAAACCAGCAATGTCGACGCACTTTTTAATTTTGTGTAAGAAATGGGGTTTTGTAAAGACTTTAAGAAGCTCAATTCACTGGTAAAAGTTGACACTTTCCCATGCCCTTGGTAGACGAGACCATAAAAACTTGAGATAGCCCTTTGGACATTATCTGACAACCTTGGACTGGAAAAAACAATATTTCATCTGGCTTAAAATGCCAAAATAAATACTGTATTGGTAACATTTGTGGGTTTTCTCTCACATAGGAAGATTGGTTTTTGGTTACAGAATGCACCTGCCATTGGTGCATGGCCAGAAGGTCATGGTCAGAATCATAAGACCCCATCAGCAAAATGCCACAGTGTACCTGGACAATATAGTAATACGTAGCACTCCCTTGTAATATCCATCCTTACCTCCCCTCCCATTCTTCTAGAAGGTACCAGAACATTCGAGAAGAAGTGGGAGGGGGGGGGGGTCTCAGTGATGCTGCCTGTGAGTCATCCAGCTCTCCCTGGATTTCTGCCCAACCCAGAACAAAGACATAGACAGGCTTGGCTGCAAGCCAAGCCTACAAAAATTGACCTTCACTTAAACACCAAAAACCTACCTACAATTCTAGCACTAGTGGGTGCTACACAGAGTTTTGTGAAGTGGCAGGATTATTGTTTTATCTCTGGTGCACATTCCCTTTTTCATGCATGCTAATAGTCTGCTTGCTTTGCTTTCTGTGGCTTGACGTTGCATGCTATTGCTCAGTCTGTCTTCAACTGGGACCCCCAGATCTTTCTCCATCCTGTATTCCCCCAGAGGTTCTCTCCCTAGTGATTAACTTGCATTTATATTTTTAGCCCCCAAGTGCATTACTTTACATTTTTCAATATTAAACTTCTTTAGCCATGTAGTTGCCCAACCCATTAATGTATTTAAGTCTTCTTGTAAAGGTTCTGTATCCTGCTGTGATTTTATTGTCTTACTTATTTTTGTATCAGCAGCAAACACTGAGGTTGAGCTACTTATCCCATTTTCTATATCATTTATAAATAAATTAAACATAATTCCCCCCAGGAGAGACCCTTAGGATACGCCACTTACCACTCCAGATCATTCTGAGTGCACGTTATTCATCACCACCAGTATCCAGCTTTCTATCCAAGAACAAACCCTATGGTCTATTCGAGGGGTAGACAACCATAAAGAGGTGGAGATCGACCTGAACAACATGGGAGAAGTCAAAGATCACCAAGCACAGTGTCCTTTCCTCACACCTGATTTAAACCTCTATTTGCCGTACTATTGTGTCACAATTGTGTACACTGCACGGCGTCGGCAAACATGGGTTTAAATCAGATGGTAAGGAGGCAACATGTCGCCTTCTCACCACCTGTCAAACACACACGCTTTTCAGAGTAGCAGCAGTGCCTGCTGCAGTTGTGACTGAGCCCTTAGTCGCATTCTGCAGTGGCATTCTTAAGGCTCATTTACACATAAAGCTGGGGGGGTGGTAGAACCCAGGGGTTGAGTTTAACGCCCAATCCCTACCCCAGACAGGAGCCACTACAGAGGAGGCATTGGCTAATATGGCTCTTGCTCTCTACTACAGCTCCAACTTTACAAGTAGTCCCTCTGCATTGCACTATGTTTGATTCTCTGGGACAGGAAGTCAGCCAGCCAAGACTGTGATCTTCCAGTCACCTGGCCGTGATCTACTGATAGATCATGATCTACAGGTTGCTGACCCCCGGTTTATTCCTACAGACCTCAGTTTGTACATTAAGTGTATTTGGGGGACTGTATCAAATGCTTTTGCAAAATCCAGATACACCACTTACACAGGTGTATCTTTATCTAGATGGCAGATAAAGGCACTTGGCCCCAACCTTGGAGGTGAAACAAGGGAGCAGAGGTCTGATTTGGGGTTTACATAATGCCCATGTTCTCTTCATCCACAATCGGAAACCCATTGATCCAGTCCAGGTGTGTGTGTTCTCCCTTACAGGAAATTTTTAAGCAGGCAGATGGACACATTGCTCTGCAGCTTGGGAACAGTTGGAATCTAAAGCTCAAGCTACAGCTAAAAGATTGTGGAAACTTAAGCCGAACATAGACGGTTCAAATCTCGGCCAGCTCAGCAGGGACCGGCTGAGATTCAAACCATGTACTGTATGGGCAGGCTGATTGCACTTAAATGATTGACTGATCCTCTTGGGTACAACCAGCCTTTTGGATTTTTTATGTGATTATTGCTAGCAGCTATAGCCACTAACAATAATCGCTGTGTGTTCTAATGGCTGAAACAGCTCCCCCAACCCCCCCACTGGAATAACATAATAGCTTAGTTGGAGGGATACCCCCATCAATACTGACTGTGTAGATGGGGGAATTAAGTGATTGCACTGGTTGCAAAAAAATGCACCATCTATGGCCAACTTTCAACAAACCTGCTTTTGTAGCCGATGAGCATTAGGTTTGCTCAGTTTGCTAGATAGGGTTGAACTCTTGTACAGTTAATGGTGGGGTACAGCTAGGTTTTATTTTATAATTTAAATTTTTGAAGCACTGTACAGCACCTGTTTAATACAACTAACAAGCAAACTAACAAATAAACCCACCACTGTTTAAAAGAAACCGGGGAACCCATCCCGGGGAGCATTGCAGTTGCTATCTGTCCCCAGCTCATTGTTTATACATATACCTGTATATATTACTTTGCTTCACTAACAAATAGGCAACACACCAACATCTTTTAGTTTTGATAAAATTAAGAGATTGCTCATATTTTTCCTTTAATCACAAAGTGGTCTCTATCACTGACCCTCTGTGGTGGGATCCAGGAGCTTTTCTGTTGAACAAGCAAGTCAGTTCCACAAGGAACAATACTAACCAACTGATTTCTTAGTTTTGTTGATACATAAATTAATAAAACAGAATGTAGAGCTGCAAAAATATTAGTTATAAAAAAATGACCATATAGGATCCAAAAACATCATATATTCATTAATTATACTTGTTATAAAATTAAAAGCCCGAATCAGGAGAGAGAAAACCATAAACTTTACAGTCCGAGTATAGGCATCTGTATTGCTTGTTACACTTCCACGATTGTTCATTCTACTCATGTGGAAGCCAAGAAAAATAATAAGGGGGAATGAAGTTATAGAGAACATTAGAAATAGGAACATTTCAGGCAACAGATGAAAATACACAATCTTCCCTTTTTGTTTATAGTCTTAAATGTAATCTTGTGTTGAATTCCAAAAAAAGTTAGTTTGGGTGCCCAACAAGCTCATGGATGTGTATACTAAAGAGAACATAAAAGGTATAATAATTAGGTAGATGACCCTCTTTGACATGATGGTCTTCAGACGTAAGCAGAAGATGGTGTGAAAAGTGGAGATCTTGAAGAAGAGGGAGATGGAGAGCAGGATCGATAAGCAAAAAGTGGAAAAAGCTATGGCATACATTGTATAGCCAGTCAATATCAAACATATGTCTAGGAACTTCAGAAAATATAGCACTATAGAATGCAACAAACAAGCAATTTGAAAGAAGATCTTTGATATCCCGAAAGCAGTGATTATTGTATCTGTGCTTGTTATTGGCCTTCTATTCATCACATCGATGAGATTAACAGCTACAATAAATGATTGTATTACCAGACGTGCCAATACTAATATTCCAAGACAAGCAATTCGAAACAGATATTGTATTGAATGATATCCATAGTAGACTTCCTCTGTAGAATTAGCCATCTTTTCAAATGTATACAAGAGATGTCTTAATATAAGTGTGAGAGAAGTGCTCTCTATTTAGTGATAGAAAAATGACTTCTTTGAAATGTTAATGCAAATGATAGTGAAAGCACGTTGGCCATACTGATATATATACAAATAAAGAAGATGAGAGAACATTTGCAAAACATGGGTAGATGTTATAAGATTCCAGAACACCAGATGGAAAAATGATATTGTTGTTTTTGCGTTTTTTTGCACACCTGTTTAAAAAATAATTTTAGGCCAGAAGATTACACAAAATCCACAAATATATATTTTCTGAAAGCAGGCACCCTAGAGAATAAAATAGTGGTAGTTCCAATTTTATATGTCACACAATAGTACGGCAAAATTTTGGTAAAATATAAAAGATGAGGTTGCACCGAGGAAATAGATACCCAAAATGCCAAACCTTAAATTTTTGTGCGCCCATGAAATGGCGTCAATCTTCAGTACCCTATATTTTCTATAGGAGATGATTCAAAAGCCCCTTATAGATATCAGTTTAGTGTTACGTAGGAGGTCTTGTGTTAGAATTATTGCTCTCACTCAGACATGCAGCGATATGCAACATATGTATCGCAATCAATGTTTTCACGCTTAGGCACCCCGACACATGCGTTTACGTTCGTATATGTGGGGGTAGGGGGGCTCAATTTTTTTTTTTAAGGGGGGGGGATTTTATGTGTTTGGGTGTAATTCTTTTTTTGCTTAACTTTGTTTTTCATCACATAGGGGGACAAAAAGTCCCCTATGTAATGTGTATTTGGTGACAGGTGCTCTTTATTGAGATATGCAGAGTCTAAAAGACTCCCAATGTCAAGACAACCTTCTCAGTCGTACGACTAGAGGGTCAACCAGGCTTATGTGGGTTACCACAATTCCTGTGGGGTAACAACATCCTTTGCACTGCTTGTGCTCTCTCTCTCTGAATGGAGGCCTACAAATCCCAGCTTGCCCCTGGACAGGTAATGAGCTGACCTCTGCTGGATGTGGATGCCACAAACAACAGTCTGGCTCTGCTTTTATGGAAGCACACTTGAGGTAACTGATGGACAATCTGGATTGACTGCCCAAGAGGCCCCTAAAGGGAAGTGACATCCATCTGGAACCCCTACATCGGAGGTAAAGTCGACCCCTGTGGCAGGTTACCCACACAAGCCTGGTTGACCCTCCAGTCGTACGACTGAGAAGGTCCAATGATTCTGGTAAGAGTCCATCTTTTCAGTTTGATGGTTACAGCTTTACTGCGAAGAATCCAGTGTTGACCTATACCATTCATGCTCTTGATTACTTTTTCCCCCTCATCGTTGGATGATACACATTTGAAACAAATTTTGGACTTGATTCACGGACACTATAAATTTTATGTGATTATCCACTAAGGTTTCTTTTATGTGTTGTATTATTTTGATTCACTTTATTAATTTAGCGCTACACTTCAGTTTTTATATTTCATGTGGCATTATGGTCTAATGTGGTGTATGCTGCTCGTTTCCCCATTTGCGTATTTGTATTTTATTTTTTATTGGTTTCCAGACCATGATTACAAATGACAGACGGACAGATATGAGAGTAAAACTATATAGCATTATGTCTATGAAAGTTCCTATTTATCCAGGTCATGGTACATCTAGTGATAGTCAAATTCAACCAGACCTGTTCTGAAATGTTGAAGACATTTCATAACTTCTCTAAGCCATTTCTTAATTTCCAAAGAGTGCCAGGAAGACAGTAGTCTTCCTACATAGGACACTCTTCAAGGACAGTGAGGTGCACATTTTGGACAAAGAGGGCAACTGGATCATAAGAGGCATCAGTGAACATGGGTGGGACATTCAACACCATCTGTTCCCCATATATAATGCCATTTTTACATCTCTACCCTAGCCATTTGTCAAAAATGTGTACCTTTAGCCATAGCTGCTGTTAGAAATCACGGGGCCCCATATAGCCTGTGTGACAGGGCCCCCCCCCCCCCGACCATAAGTGACTGAGGACATAGATTTATCAGTCCCTTTCTCTGCAACCTCAGATGCACAGGTGAATGAATATAAAGTGCTATGAAGCTTCCTGCTCATTCACAAACTGAAGCATATTAAATACAGTTTACTATGCTCTCCATCCTGAAACACCCTCCCCAACAGCAGATGGAAGGGACACATGTGCTAGAACCAATCCCCGTGCAATACAGTCAGAGGGCGAAAGAGAAGGAGAAGCTAGAAGCACTGCAGGGGGAGGCAGAAGTGGTTCAGTGTCTGCAATAACAGTACATCCAGCCCTCCTGCTCAGCAGGTGCCCCGGCCCCACTTTTAAATTGATGGGGCCTGGGCCCAGTACAGACAGGCTGGCTGTATTGCCTTATCAGCAGCCCTGCCTTTAGCCATGTAAATTATGAATTAGCATTTCATCATATCGCCTACTCACCTCCTATCAAAAGAACTCTGAACAGCAATTTGAGCAAGTAATGCTTTTCAGAGGCAAGGCAGGTTAGACGCAAGTCTAAACCCAGCCTTATTCTGCTATTTTGCAACATCTTCCTTAACACAACAAACAGCCCAGCAAAAGAGCTAAAATGAGCCAGCAGCCAGAGCAGTTTAAAGGATCACTGAGTGCAGAACTCAGAGTAAATCACAGGCTACTGCACAGACTACAACAAATAATTACCTCCTCCTGCCAGTACAAATATCCCCCTTCTAAGCCCATATCCACCCCAGTACAACCAATAGTTCCATTCTCTCCCTCAAGTATGTCTTTACCACAGCCCTGAATCTGTCCTCCCAGCCCACAACCTAACTAAAGACCAGCCTAACTCCTCAGTACAGACCCCCCCCATACAGACCCAATTTGTACAGACCTGCCCCAATACAGACCTTTGCCTCTGAGCCTAACCCTTCAATACAGTCCCCCCAGTCCAGATCCACTCCAGTACAGCTCTCTATCCCAGCCTAACGCTTCAGTACAAATCCCCCATGTACAGACCCACCAGTATAGACCCTCCTCAGTAAAGACCCCCCCCCCCCCTCTCCCGTCCTAACCCCACCTAGTACAGATTTCCCCAGTACAGTCCCCCCTTCCAGCCTAAACCCCCAGGACAGACCCCCTCTGTGACAGACTGCGTAGAGACAGGACCTTTTGGAGGGGACTAGGCGCTAGCTTTCCACCCACTGATTATGGACCATAGAGGAGACTGGGGATGTCATCTGCTACTCCCGGTCAGAGCATGGAAGAGAGCTCAGTTCAGCCTCTGATCCCATGGAGAGAGCAGGTCATTTTCTAATGATGGGCAACACCATGATTAATGCTGAGAGTGTGGCTTGGATTAACTCTCTGAATAAAGACAATACAGCTTCCCTTCTGGAGTGGATGGAAAGGTGTGTTATTAATCTTGTACAGGTTAATGGTCACAGGAAATATGGTGGCCCTCCTGCAGACTGAGTTGGAGAAGCTTCTCAAATTGGGATAGAAATCTTTAATAACAGTCTCACTCAAGGAATCTATAAACACAAACATTAATTCCACTTTTTCAGACTGCTGGAACATTGTATGAGTTTTGTCTTATGATGACTTTCTAATGGACAGATTACACAAGTGAAATCCAAACAGACAGCATGCGTAATGTACTTTGTGTATCTAGGGCTGTAGACTTGTTGCCGGATTGTGTGGGGTGGGCTTCCTGACTGTTCAAAGCCTTGTCTGGGTGCCTGACTGTTGATTAGCTTACTGTTATATCACTGTTAGCTGTTTATTAGATATACTGTTAGATGTACTGATGACATTACTGTGTAAAGTTTGCATTGTTTAGGATAATGTGATCAAGCTCTTATCGGATTTTGTGTGAATTTGCAATAAAAAGGTTTCCAGAGTTCCAGTTTGCACCTAAGCTAGTGTTGTCTAGTTCTTGGGTATCCCCCAAGGTAACCCCTCAGTACAGACCCCCCTTTAATGCAGATGACCTACCTCTACTTATCAGATACAGTAGCAGCAGTTCAGAGGTAGGGAGAGTATGCCCTCAGCTGTGTCATGTGACCAAAGCTGGGGAGGAGTCTTCCTTGGGCTCAAACTGCCACTCTGAGACAGGCAGAAGCTGTGCTGCGGTGCCTATTATACTATTATACTAGCTATATAGTGCCACTTCTGCCTGTCTGACAGTTGCATGGTTAAAAAAAATACTGCCATTGAATAATGTACCAAATTCAATTCAGCCACATATACAGAGGAAAGTAAGTATTTTAAATTGTCAGCAAACGACATTTCTCTCCTGGCTCTTTTTCAAAAGAAAAACAGCACACCCAGAAGACCTCTAGGGGTCTGCTATGTATTTTGGGGGTTCTTTGGAGGGGTCTAACAATAATGGGGCCCCCAGATACTACCCCTTCCCACTTGAATGTTTATGGGCTATATTGTACCTCTACTCCTTCACAAAAAAAATGTATAGAAATAAAGGTACCCAAATGTTTGACAAGTTTTTTTATGTAGCGCTGCCCCCTTGAGGGTGGCTGAAAGAATCAATTCCCCCTTTAATCTCCTCAGTCAGAGGGTCCTCCACCACCCCTGACATTCTGGGTTCACTCATATTGCAAGTTTTTATAACCAATAACTATATTTTAGTAAAGGAGACCACAACACCGGTAGAATTAGGAAGGTTTTCTTTTAACTCCTATTTCTAAGAAAAGAATAACAACTGTTAATAGTACAATTGTTCACATAAGTAGTCAACTTTAAGGTTCTGGCAAACAAAAGGAGTGAATGATTTGTACACTTTCACCACTCCCTGTATTCTCCAACAATATCAATAATTGAAACAATGCAATTCCCCCCAATTGAAAACAATACCTAATGGGTCTTTGCAAAAGAGCTAGTTTGATAATATCTACTGGAATTTGGCAAATTAAATATTACAGTAAATCCCTATCTCAAACTGATGACCCAAATAATAAATTGGTACCACTCAATAGATCCTACCTCAATTTGTTAGCAGTATTCTACAATGCACAAATACACTATATCATTTAGCAATAGAACTACAGTTAAGCAAACACACTAAATAACCTTGGCTTATATATATTATTCCTCCTGTTCTAGGATAAAGAATTCTTAGGAAGTAAACCAATACCAAGCAATAGCCCTGAGTATATGAATGGGGAAAAGATGAGTAGAGTTGCAGTTCTCATGTCTTGAAATGTCCAAGCAATCTTCAGCCGGCAATAAGAATTAGGTACCTATTAATACTGTGTCCTTCTAATCAGTAAGATGAGGCACAAATGGGTGAAATTCCACTGGCTTCTTGAATAAGATTAGTCACAACTGCTAAACTGTATTCCAAGAGGCAATAAAAATATGCTGCAAAGATAGTATGTGTATTCTTATGTGTGGGCGCTGAGCACGCTCATCGGTTCCAAGGGACTGTTTGAAGACACATGATCCGGCGCTCAGTCGATGATGCTGGGAATGCTGGAACTGTTAGTTCCTGTAGACTGCTTGCTCCTGGGAGGTGTAAAGCATCCACTGCACTCCTTGCAGCTCTCCTGATCGATAGATATGACTTTTGCAGTAGCTGGTACGGCTTCCATCCAGATATACTAGCTGTATCACCTGCAGATGATTTCAGTCGGCTGAAACGATTTGCTTAGGCCGCAGGCCTAAATCTGACTGCAGCAGCATGCAGGGTTCCTCTATGGTCGATCACGTTATCCCAAAAGGCTGTTGTTAGCTCCTTTTCTTAAATAATCCCCCAGCAATGCATAGCACCTCCCAGAAGTCTTCAGCGAAGGAAAGAAACAACCAGGCATTGACAAAGAGCAGCACTGCCCATCTGAGCCAGCATGTTGACATCACCACTTGACCCCGCTCTTATGTGTTCCATTCCACAGAACGTCATCTGAGGGTTGCTGAAGTAGCCTAGTACAGCCTAGCATAGTTTATTTGCCTTTGCTAAATTCACCCCAATAACCAGATGGATTATGGTGAAGTAGACCACAAGCTCCCAACTAAGGCAGTGTGAAGCACAATGGAGATTTTCTGAAACAGAAGACATCTGCATGTCTCACTTCACAAATCTTGTTCTCTGTAACAAAAAATGGCAAAGCACATCCTGTGGTTGAGTTCCCTCCATTGGGAAATGGAATGTGCTTTATAACTACGGTCTGGGGAAAAAACATATCAAGAGCGACTTAAGGAACTTAATATGTTCAGTCTAGAGGAAAGAAGGGAGAGGGGAGACATGATTGAAACCTTTAAATATATCAAGGGGTGAAGAAGGCTCAGGAGGGCAGTCTCTTTCAATATGAAACCAAAATCAAGAACACGGGGACATGACCTCAAACTAACTGGAAGAAAGTTCAAAAATTATATTAGAAAGTATTATTTTACTGAACGGGTAGTTGATGCTTGGAATAAACTTCCAGCAGAGGTAGTGAGTCAGTCAACAGGAAATGGCCTCAAACATGCTTGGGATAAACATAGATCAATACTCAGACAAAAAAGTTAAAAAAACAAAACTTTATCCCTGACCTGTCTGGTGTGTTCCTTGGCCTTTATGATGCTGTTTGTTCACTAAGGTTCTCTAACAAACCTCTGAGGACTTCACAGAAGAGCTCTATTCATACTGATATTAAATTACACACTGGTGTACTCTATTTACTAATTAGGTGACTTCTGAAGACAATTGGTTCCATTAAATGTTAATTAGAGGTTTTAGGGTAAAGGGGCTGAATACAAATGCACGCCACACTTTTCACATATTTATTTGTAAAAAATGTTGAAAACCATTTATCATTTTCCTTCCACTTCACAATTATGTGTCACTTTGCGTTGGTCTATCACATAAAATCCCAATAAAATACATTTACTTTTTTGGTTGTAACATGACAAAATGTGGAACGTTTCAAGGGGTATGAATACTTTTTCAAGGCACTGTAGGTAGATGACCCTCTTTGACATGAAGGCCTTTAGGCCTTCAGGGCCCTCTGATTCCTCCTGTACTGAATTGTATTGTAATTGTACTGTCTGCCCTAATATTGTTAACAAACTGTCGGCGCTATATAAAAACTGTATGATAATAATAATTTTAAAAAATGGTATGAAAGGTGGAGATCCTGAAGTAGAAGATGGAAAGCAAGGTCAATAAGCAAACATTGGAAAGGACTGAGAATATATATTTTATAGAGAGATAATATCAAAAATTGTTGAGACCTCCAGAAAATATCTCACTATAGAATACAATAAGCAACCAGTTTGACAGAAGCTCCTTGTTATTCCGATAGAGGAGATTATTTTATCAACGCCTGTTATAGGCCTTCCCTTCATCCAGTCAATGAGATTAACACCTTATAATGAATGATTGTATCACCAGACTTGCTGATATTAATATTCCAAGATAGGCAAATGGAAACAGATATTGTATTATATGATTTCCATAGTAGACTTCCTCTGTAGAATTAATTAAGTGTGAGAGAAGTACTCTTTATTTATTGATGGAAAATGGACATCTTTGAATCTTAAAGGCAAATAGTTATGGCAGCATATTGGCTGTATCTTTATACAAATAATATAGATGAGAGTACATTTGACATTTACAAAACTGGGGAAGTTGTTATAAGATTCCAGAACACCAGGTGGAAAATATATCTTGTTTATTGCAGGCACCAAGAGTAACTGTAACATGTTAGTCATGCTTGTTTCATTTCGTTTCCAAATAGAAATTCAGACAATTTTTTTGTTACTCAGAAATTCGGATGTATCTGAATTTCTGATTTACAATAGTAACAAATATAAGCAAAGCCAAAATAAGGAAATTAAAATTGCATACGAAATTCGAATTCAAATAGTTTATTAATCGAATTTGAATAGCTTTGGAATCAAATTTAAATAGTAATCAAATTTGAATTTCAGAATAAAATAGAATAGAAAATAAAGGCATATAATAGGAAAGAATATAAAATAATATAATAGATAAGGAAATAATAGAATATAATACAGTAAAACAGAACATAATAGAAAATAAAAAAATAGGAAACAATTGAATAGAAAATAAAGGAATAGATTAGAAAAAAAGAATATAATACAATAGAAAGAACATTATTGTAAGAACATAAAAATAAAAGCTGTAAAAAATAATATATAATTATTTTTTTTACATAATCACTGCCACCCACTTAGTGTCCCAAATCACTGCTGTACCAGTCACAGTGCCCCTAATCACGGCTGCACCAGTCAGTGTCCCTAATCACTGCTGCACCAGTCACAGTGTCCCTAATAACTGTGGCACCAGTCACAGTGTCCCAAATCACTGCTGTACCAGTCACAGTGCCCCTAATCACGGCTGCACCAGTCACAGTGTCCCTAATCACTGCTGCACCAGTCACAGTGTCCCTAATAACTGTGGCACCAGTCACAGTGTCCCAAATCACTGATGTACCAGTCACAGTGCCCCTAATCACGGCTGCACCAGTCACAGTGTCCCTAATCACTGCTGCACCAGTCACAGTGTCCCTAATCACTGCTACACCAGTCACAGTGTCCCTAATCACTGCTACACCAGTCAGTGTCCCTAATAACTGTGGCACCAGTCACAGTGTCCCAAATCACTGCTGTACCAGTCACAGTGCCCCTAATCATGGCTGCACTAGTCACAGTGTCCCTAATCACTACTGCACCAGTCACAGTGTCCCTATTCACCGCTGCCCCAGTCAAAGTGTCCCTAATCACTGCTGCACCAGTTACAGTGTCCCTAATCACTGCTGTACCAGACACAGCATCCCTAATTACTGCTGCACCAGTCACAGTGTCCCTACTCACTGCTGCACCAGTCACAGTGTCCCTAATCAACGCTGCACCAGTCACAGGGTCTCTAATCACCGCTGCACCAGTCACAGCGTCACTAATCACCGCTGCACCAGTCACAGTGTCCCTAATCACTGCTGCACCAGTCACAGTGTCCCTAATCAACACTGCACCAGTCACAGTGTCCCTAATCAATGCTGCACCAGTCACAGTGTCCCTAATCACAGCTGCACCAGTCAGTGTCCCTAATCACCGCTGCATCAGTCCCAGTTTCTATAATCACCGCTGCACCAGTCACAGTGTCCCTAATCACCACTGCACCAGTCAGTGTCCCTTATCACTGCTGCACCATTGACAGCGTCCCTAATCACTGCTGCACCAGTCACAGTGTCTCTAATCACCACTGCACCAGTCACAGTGTCCCTAATCACCACTGCACCAGTCACGGTGCCCCTAATCACCGCTGCACCAGTCACAGTGTCCCTAATCCCCGCTGCACCAGTCACAGTGTCCCTAATCCCCGCTGCACCAGTCACAGTGTCCCTAATCCCCGGTGCACCAGTCACAGTGTCCCTAATCACCCCTGCACCAGTCACAGTGTCCCTAATCACTGCCACACCAGTTAGGCCTCTTTCACACAGCAGGGTTGGTGTGGTCGGTGGATTCCTGTGGCAATAATCTGTGGATTCTTGCTGCTGGAATGACAGGGTTAGGTGAGTAGCAGAGGCCGCTCAGCCCTTTTAAAAGAATGGCAGGTGGACAACAGCCGCATTTAGCCACACAGAGTGGTTAGCTGAGAACAGATGTCTAAGCCTGAATGCAGTCAGCTGTGCACAGGACGGACATCTGTCACGCCACGTCATTTACTAACCATGGCCTGTTTATTGACCATGTTTCTGCTTGTTGTCTTAACTGATTCTTTGTCTGTTTTCAGATCATGTCTCTGCCTGCACCTGAACTGACCCAATGATCTGCACATCACACTGACTAAGTTTCTGTGAGACCCCAGTCCCAACCATCCCCTGCAAACAACTGCACTCCTGAAATAGCTGGGACTCTTTTGTTCTTGTGTTCCTCCTGTACTTCCTGGCTAGTGAACATGGAATTCCTTGGGTCAGCCATGTACCTGTAGGCTAGGTTTGCTTATCTTATAGGAACTGGGACTGCTATAGGCAATTCTACAGTAAGCTATGTTCTGTGATCACTCGTATAAAGGCGAACATTCAAGTACATTAGTTTTATACAATTGGTTGATTTGTATGATACACTATCCGCTATATAATTACTCCAGGCATTGAAAAAGTCTCACATGTGATATCCCCATACTAGGAAGGAGTAGCAGAATGTGTTTAGGGGTGTAATTCTAAGTATGCCCACACTATCTGTGAGAAATATCTTATTACATTGACGACTTTGTGTAAAAAAATTATTTTTAATTTTCATTCCACATTTTCCAAAAACTTGTGGCAAAAATGAAGTCTTGAAAAGACTGACTATGTCTCTTAGAAAATACATTGGGGCATTTGCCTTCATGGGTGTTTCCACTGTCCTCGTGTTTCAGGGCCTCCAAAAAAATGTATTCAGAAAATTAGAGGCGTCATTTATGCACCTTGAAAGCCCAAAGGTGCTCCTTGGATTTTGGGCCCTTCTATTCATCTAGGCTGTAAAAAAAAGTCTTGCACATGTGGTATCCCCATACTCAGGAGGGATAGCAGAATGGGTTTTGGGGTGTAATTTTAACCAGTTGCCGACTGGCAACATGGCTCTCCTGAGCGAATCGGCATCACCTTCGGGTGCAGGAGCGTGCATTGTGGGCAAGCTCACTGGCTAGCGGGGGAGCCAATCAGCGGGTGGGGCAAACTTGATGTCCACTGGCTACCTGCGATCTCTCCTCTGCAGTGACAGAACGGGGATCCATGAATGTAAACAAATGGATCCCTGTTCTGACAGGGGAGAGGAGAGTGATCGCATGTTCCCAATATATAAGATTAGTGATCACTCTCCTCCCCCAGTCATCTCAGCCCCCACACAGTTAGAAACACACTAACAGGGACCACATTTAACCCTTTGATCGCCCCCTAGTGTTACACAGTGACATTTACACAGTAATTAGTGCATTTTCATAGCACTGATCGGTGTATAAATGCCAATGGTCCCAAAAAGTTTCAAAAGTATCCGCTATGTCTGCCGCAATATTGCAGTCCCGATAAAAATTGCAGATCGCCACCATTACTAGTAAAAAAACAAATAAATAATAAAAACGCCATAAATCAATTCTCATAGTGTGTAGATGCTAAAACTTTTACGCAAAAAATCAATATACGCTTATTGCAATTTTTTTTACCAAAAATATTGGTCTAAATATATATATATATTTTTTTTGGATATGTATTATAGCAAAAAGTAGAAAAATATTGTTTTTTTTTTTTCAAAATTGTTTACAGCGCAAAAAATGAAAACCCGCAGAGGTGATCAAATTCCACCAAAAGAAAGCTCTATTTGTGGGGAAAAAAGGATGTCAATTTTGTTTGCATACAACGTTGCACGACCATGCAGTTGTCAGTTAAAGTGACGCCGCATCGAATGGCAAAATGTGCTCCGGTCAGGAAGAGGGTAAATCCTTCCGGGGCTGAAGTGATAAAGGATGCAGTATGCCATGTGTGAGACATGTGAGAAAATGTTATTTTAATTCTTCATTTTCCAAAAAATTGTGACAAAAAAAATTACAAGTTCACAAAACTCTCCATGGAAATTACTAAACACCCTGGACTGTCTATTTTCCAAATAAGGGGTCATTTGTGGGGTATTTGTATACTGCCCTGGCATTTTAGGGCCTTGAAAAATAATATAGGCAGTCAGTACACCAGGGTTTAAATTTTCAAATATATATTCCATTATTGTAGAGTCTATAACTTTCACACAGACAATATAATATATACTGGGGTATTTGGGTTATTTTTACCAAAGAAATGCAGCAGAAAACGCTTTGTGATGAAAGATTATTTGTTTGCAAAATTTAATAACAATTTTCTGTATTTTTTCTTTTATATTGCAAAAAATTAAAAAAATAAAGCTCTGTCTCAAAAAAAATGATAAAAATGTCATTTGGGTACAGTGTTGCATGTAATTGTCATTCAAAGTGTGACAGCACTAAAAACTTGGCCTGGGCAAGAAGGGGGTGAAAGTGTCCACTATTGAGGTGATTAAACGTATGTTTATTCAAGCTCTTACATGAAGTTGGTTTAGTGCTTCCAACATATTGCATACATCAAGTTGATTAGATAGATTGTGTACTACAGTCCATTTAAGTTTCTATTTGCCAGGTATTATTTGTTGTAGAAGTAAAGCAAGTTATTCTTGGGTGATGGATTAGCAACATAGACTTCCTTATGGCCACATCTAAAGCTACATATTTTATAAAATGTAAGTGATTTTGATTACCTAATAGTTGTTTTTTTTTAGTAATTTTACTAGGCGCTATAATAGCTTAAATATTAGCAAAAAGTTTTGAACCTTCTAAATGTAATATTAGGTTTGTTTGGAAGTTTTTTTTTCAGCAATGGATCTTGATTTAAAATAAACCAACATCTATGGACTTAATTTCTCCATATTGTTCATTATAGTCAGTAGTATATCTCAATGATGTACAGCCATGGCCAAAAGTTTTGAGAATGACACAAATATTAATTTTCACAAAGTCTGTTGCTTCAGCGTTTTTAGATCTTTTTGCCAGATGCTACTTTGGTATACTGAAGTATAATTACAAGAATTCCATAAGTGTCAAAGGCTTTTATTGAGAATTACATTACGTTTATGCAAAGAGTCAATATTTGCAGTGTTGACCCTTCTTTTCCAAGACATCTGCAATTCGCCCTGCCATGCTGTCAATCAACTTCTGGGCCACATCCTGACTGAGAGTAGCCCATTCTTGCATATTCAATGCTTGAAGTTTGTCAGAACTTTTTTATGTTCACCGCCTCTTGAGGACTGACCACAAGTTCTCAATGGGATTAAGGTCTGGGGAGTTATTTGGCCATGGACCCAAATTTTCGATGTTTTGTTCCCCAAGCCACTTAGTTATGCCTTTTGCTTTATGGCAAGGTGCTCTATCATGCCAGAAAAGGCATTTTCTTCGTTACCAAACTGTTCTTGGATGGTTGGGAGAAATGGCTTTATAGGATGTTTTTGTACCTTTCTTTATACATGGCTGGCTTCTTAGGCAAAATTGTGAGTAAGCCCACTCCCTTGCCAGAAAAGCAATCCCACATATGAATGTTTCAGGATGCTTTAGTGTTGGTATAACACAGGACCGATGGTAGCACTCACCTTATTTTCTCCAGGCAAGTTTTTTCCAGATACCCCCAAACAATCATAAAGGGGATTCATCAGAGAAAATGACTTTACCCCAGTCCTCAGAAGTCCAATCCCTGTACCTTCTGCAGAATCAGTTTGTTCCTGATGTTTTTCCTGGAGAGAAGTAGCTTCTTTGCTGCCCTTCTTGACACCAGGCCATCCTCCAAAAGTCTTTGCCTCACCGTGCCTGCAGATGGACTCACACCTGCCTGCTGCCATTCCTCAGCAAACTCTGCAGGGGTGGTGCCCCAATCACACAACTGAATCAACTGTAGGAGACGGTCCTGGCACTTTCTGGACTTTCTTGGGCGCCCTGAAGCCTTCTTCACAAATGCAGTGGAAATGTTTTTATGGGCTTAGGTTCATTTTCATGGCAAAGATGGACTTTGTAATTGATTGCAATTCATCTGATCACTCTTCAGAATATTCTGGAGTATATGCAAATTGTCATCATAAAAACTGAGGCAGCAGACTTTGTGAAAATTAATATTTGCATGATTCCCAAAACTTTTGGCCACGGCTGTACTTTTTTCCATTATCTCTCTGTTAAATTCTCCTTCATATGTAGGTTTCACACAGTCATCTTGAGTCAGTGTCCTAGATTTATTTAATTTCATTGTTAATAATTTGAATGGATATTTTTTCTCTTGTCTTTCTCTTCTCTATGATAAATTGATTGAGCCTGACATTTGAAGACCTTATTATTAGTACAGTTACATCTAATTCTTTTAAACTTGCCATATAATATTAAATATTACAGAGCCACAGTTTGTAATGTTAACTGGAAAAATTAAGATACCAATTTGTGTCCACAGGTTTCATTTCAATCATTTTTTTATTGAGGTTTCTGATATATAAGCAAAGTATAACAAAATATTAATAACAGAAAAAAGCATCCATCTCCATTTCAATCATGTTCAAGGTATACAATATGAACAGGGTGTGACGTTATACAAGGTGCGATAAGTGGATGGGTGTAATATGTCGCCTCGCATGCGTTCACTTGGGGTGGACTGGTGAGTCCGAGACGGGTTTTGCAGGGCTGGTTCCGGCCTGGAGTTTCTGGCCCACCCAGATCCCTCTCCAGCTATGTATAAAGCAACCAGGAAGAGACCTGACAGGAGCTCACAATGGGACTCAGTAAGCTAGGCTGAGGGAGCTAAGAGCATAAGTTTGGTTGCTCTAAAGACTGCAAAAAGCTAAAGGCTTGCATTTGTTTGTTTGAAGGTGTCAGGGACAAGCCTGACATCGTATAGAGAGGTATCCTGTCTGTATTAGTTTGGCACCGTAGGGCAAGGTTTTGTTTTTGCTATTTTTGTTTGTTTTAAAACCTGCAACCTTTTATCAAAATAAACCTGGCAACCAGCCAGATTTAAAGAAAGTTTTAACTACAAGCCGCCTTCTTCCCAGGAAAGGTTATCCACATGAGCAAATCTCCCACAAGGGTAATAAAGTATTACTGAGAAACAGAAATACAAGTGACTTATGCACCAGTAAAATATAGGTAGTAAGTGCAATATTAACCACTTGCTTCCCAAGCCTATTGTGCTACTTCTCTCCTACATGTAAAATGTATCTTTTTTGCTAGAAAATTACTTAGTACCCCCAAACATTATATTTTTTTTCAAGCAAAAGCCCTAGAGAATAAAATGGTAGGTGTTGTTATTTTTATGTCACACGATATTTGCGCAGCAGTTTTTCAAATGCGATTTTTTGGGAAAATACACATTGATGAATTTATAATACCAATTTTTTAATGAGAGTATGTTGTTGCGCCTCGTGCCCTTAGTAGTGTCAATAAATTGTGTTGAAATTATAAAGGAGGAAAAACAGTGGTTATATGGAGGAAAAACAGTGGTTATAAAGGGCCACATACCCCACTAAAGAAAGGGTATCTGGATATACAGTTGAATAAACGAGGGGGAGGAGGACATCAGAGGACCCCACCATGCATACCCCAGCATATAGGGGAAGGCGAAATTTGACCTAGTAAGAGAGGTCAAACATAGAGGTGAGCGCATTAGTTGAGAGGTGGTGGGGATCACCGAAGCATCAGCAATTTTTGATTATCGATTACTATTTATATGGACTCACTTATAAACTGCTTATACATGTTGCACTCTTAAGAAATGGTGAGCTTATGCGATTTAGGCTGCGATATTGTGTTTTTGCGATTATGCGATTTTGTTGCAATTTTTTTTATTATTATTATTTTTCAAATTACACATTGTGTTTCACATTTATTTGCACTGCTATTAGAGTATATTTAGGAACCAGTGCCTGACTTTATGCAACTGATATATACAGTATCTCACAAAAGTGAGTACATCCCTCACATTTTTGTAAATATTTTATTCTATTTTTTCATGTGACAACACTGAAGAAATGACACTTTGCTACAATGTAAAGTAGTGAGTGTACAGCTTGTATAACAGTGTAAGTTTGCTGTCCCCTCAAAATAACTTAACACACAGCCATTAATGTCTAAACCACTGGCAACAAAAGTGAGTACACCCCTAAGTGAAAATGTCCAAATTAGCCATATTCCCTACCCAGTGTCATGTGACTTGTTAGTGTTACAAGGTCTCAGGTGTGAATGGGGAGCAGGTGTGTTACATTTGGTGTTATCGCTCTCACTCTCTCATACTGGTCACTGGAAGTTCAACATGGCACCTCATGGCAAAGAACTCTCTGAGGATATGAAAAAAAAGAATTGTTGCTCTACATAAAGATGGCCTAGGCTATAACAAGATTGCCCAGACCTTAAAACTAAGATGCAGCACAGTGGCCAAGACCATACAGCGGTTTAACAGGACAGGTTACACTTAGAACAGGCCTCGCCATGGTCGACCAAAGAAGTTGAATGCACGTGCTCAGCATCATAACCAGAAGTTGTCTTTGGGAAATAGACGTATGAGTGCTGCAGAGGTTGAAGGAGTGGGGGGTGTTCAGCCTGTCAGTGCTCAGACCATACGCCGCACACTGCATCAAATTGGTCTGCATGGCTGTCATCACAGAAGGAAACCCCTTCTGAAGAGGATGCACAAGAATGCCTGCAAACAGTTTGCTGAAGACAAGCAGACTAAGGACATGGATTACTGTAACCATGTCCTGTGGTCTGATGAGGCCAAGATAAACTTATTTGGTTCAGATGGTGTCAAGCGTGTGTGGCGGCAACCAGATGAGGAGTACAAAGACAAGTGTGTCTTGCCTACAGTCAAGCATGGTGGTGGGAGTGTCAAGGTCTGGGGAGCTTCATTGAGGGAACCATGAATGCAAACATGTACTGTGACATACTGAAGCAGAGCATGATCCCCTCCCTTCAGAGACTGAGCAGCAGGGCAGTTTTCCAACATGATAAAGACCATTCATGGCATTCAGAGAGCTTAAAGAAAGCCTGTCCAATGTCATGTTTTGAAGCAAATGTTAAAAAGCCTTAAGGATGATCATTTGTGTTAATATTTATGTTTGTTAGACTAGCCCAGTAATTAAGGCATTTTTGTGGGTACAAGGACTATGATATGTGTGCAAGTTGGCTCAGATTCTATTTAATGGGCTCCATTTAGGCAAATCAGCCCTTAACTTATCAAATGCTATATGAGCTCCAAATTGGAGTCTCAAAACCATAGTTACTGGAGTTAGAAATAGCGTATACGTGAGCACTGTGGCTTCCACATATATGTGCAAATGTGTGCAACAAAACCCTCTGTTGTAACAGGCAGGCTGCTGTGACTTAGGTCAGTCAGTACTGCCATAACTGACATGACATGAACATGAAAAGAACAGTTGCTTGTGTTGGAAAGGGAAAGTGGTCTGGATAAGCTTGTGGCATAGAACAGTGTCTGACTGCCTGGCCTGTTTTCAGTGTGTGAATAAGTCTTATGTGGGTCTCTGGCTTCTTTGCAGCCGTTGAATTACTTACTTAACCCCTTCATATCCCGGCCATTTCTGGCACTCCTCTCCTACATGTACAAATCATCATTTTTTTGCTAGAAAATTACTCAGACCCCCCAAACATTATATATGGTTTTTTAGCAAAGATTCTAGGGAATAAAATGGCGGTTGTTGCAGCTTTTTATGTCATGCAGTATTTGCGCAGCGATTTTTCGAACGCGTTTTTTTTTAAAAAAAAAAACAGTTTCGTGAACTAAAAAAAATCAAAACAGTAAAGTTAGCCCAATTTTTTTTCATAATGTGAAAGATGATGTTACGCCGAGTAAATAGATAGGTAAAATAAGGGATCTTAGAAACGATTTTTTGGTATATATTACAAACCCCCCAGACTCATTAAAAGATCGTTTTTTTACTACTAAACATGTACATCCTCTCCTCACGGTCTTTACCGGCCCTATACTTCCCCAATTCATTCATTAAGTTGCCGACGTTTCTTCGGTCTCTGGGTGTATTCTGAATAAGTGTGTGACTTTTGTCCGGTCCGTCAGTCTGTGACAAGATACGGTGTTCGAATAGGTCTGGTGAAAGGGAAAGGTTGTGTTCGTTGACAAGAAAAGTACAAGTACAGTACAGTCAATACCGTCATGACTGACTGGATTCAGTGTCGTCGGACGGACAAT
>BLSH010042490.1:187376-213253 GCA_018402905.1 Glandirana rugosa
CCTGCCTTGGGCTTGCTAGCGTGCCTGTTGCTTGGGGTAACTTTAGTTACTCCTGGGCTTAAAAATCCGTGTTTTTACCGACATCGTTTCAGGACCTTTCGGGGTCTCCCGACGTTTTCCTTCATTTTACCCCCATTCCCATCCCGTTCACGGGATGTTTTTTTTACCCCTGTCCCTTTATTGAAATTTATAAAAATTTTTTTATTTTTGTTTTTTTTCGTTTTTACCTCCACTTACTTGGCTACCTCCTCCTACTCCTCTACCACCGCCACTTCCACCTACACTACCACGGTCACGGCCTAGTCAACCTCTAGGCTCCTACTCCACATCCACCCCCCTTCCCATTTTTTTACTTGATTTTAATTTATTTTCCCTATCCCCATTTATTTGTAGGGCACTTGCCCTAGTTTGAAGATGATTTTGGAACAGTTATATGGTTTCTACCATTAATTAATACTTTTCAGAGACAGTTTGAAGATGATCCACATTCACCTCCATTTTTGCTTTTTTTTGTTTTTATTTTTTTAAAAATATTTAAAGTTATTTCCCTGTCCCCATTTTTTTTGTAGGGCACTTGCCCTACCCTTACCCCCATTTTACTTCCTTTTGCAGCCCTCTGGGGCTTTCCAGGACTTTGCTACAGCCATTTTTGTGCCTAAAAATTCGGGTCCTCATTGATTTCAATGGGGTTCGTTGTCCGTGCGATCGTTCGGGTTCCGTCCGGACCCGGACCCGCACTTTGTCCCGAAGTTCGGACGGACCAGCAGGACCCGAACGTCCAGGTGTTCGCTCAACTCTACTATTGACTATCATTGTCAAGAGAAGACAGTTCAAACTCAAGAGAAACTGAATCCCTGATACAACAGATTAAGGAGAAATTAATCCCTTACAACCATACCAATGAATATAAAGAAAAAGAGAGATCCCTACAGGATGACATACAGAAATATGACAAAAGCATTCAACTTAAAAAACAGAAAAAATTCTGTAGGGATGTCTTTAGACTACAAGAAACAGCAAGTGTACGGGTGGCAGACGGACGAGGAATGTGGGAATACAGAAACTACAGAAGTCGAGATGACCAATGCTTCCAGAGAGACATCAGTAGATGAAGAAGAATCTAAAGATGAATGGATCACAACGAGGACACCTGTGAATAGGACACCCAGACCAACCCCGAGAGGCAATCTGAGGACCCCCAATTATACACAAAGAAACTATAGACAAGATAGCCCAAGAAGATATCACCAAGGACCTCACCCTAGGACTTCAAGATCCCACAGAAGACCCCTAGATACATCTAACAGATATTCCCCTTTAAGATATGAGAATGAGGAATATAGAGGATATCAAAATAGTTTTTTTTTCAAAGGGGTCACAATGGAAGACCCCCAAGATTCAGGGGAGGATTCGGACCACCCAGGTTTTTTCCAGAATGGGGACCACCCAGAGACCAGGGAGCATATTACGGGGTTACAGGGATTGACCACCCCCCTCTTCTGAGGAAAGTGAAATGGAGACCACAGAGAGGACGGAGAGATGGACCAATGCCCCCCATGAGACACCAAGGATGGGAAGAAGAAAATGAACAAGGGGTAAAGAAGAAAAAGAAGGTGAGAATATTAGGTGAAGGTATATTCAATTTAAGCACGACTGTTTTTAATGAGGAGGAATTGGCAATCTTGGATTTGGGACTCAAATACGCTCCGGATAAAGATGTAGACAAATTTGAAGTTTACATAGATTTACAGAAGTTCATGAGAAAATTAAATATAAAGAATTTTTTTGCTTCCAAGATTAGGAACAACAACAATACCAATGCAAGCCACTATGTGCATACCAACTTGAGAAATAAATCTGTTTTTAACCCGAAGAATAGTGGGAATGAAAGTTTAGAAGTTTTTAAAAAATGGTGGAGAAAGATATAAAAAATCTAAAGACCCGCCGGTCTAAGGGGAAGAAGATCTGGAAAACCAAAAGGAATTAGAAAAAAAAAGACATAGTCATCCGTCCAGCGGACAAAGGAGGGGGAGTAGTCATACTCAACAAAAAGGACTATGAAGACGAGATGAAAACATTATTGGACAAAGTGGACACATATAAGAAGCTCAAACCCCACCCAAAGAAAAATCTGGAAAAAACACTGAAGGAGTATCTAAATAAGGGCAAAGAAAGAGGATTCATCAACAAAAAAGAGTCAAAGTACCTGTTACCAAAAACAACGAGGACACCAGTTATATACTATCTACCTAAGATACATAAGAATCAAACCAAACCGCCCGGAAGACCTATCATTAGTGGGATCGATTCTCTTTTTTCCAGACTGGGAGAATATTTAGGTGATTTTCTACAACCTCTAGTCCCAAAAACCGCAGCATATCTTCAAGATAGTAAACAACTTATGATGGAACTCAAGGATCTGGAAATGCAGGAAAGTGACTTCCTGGTAACTATAGATGTAGAATCCCTATATACCAATATTGTACAGGAAGATGGATTGAAGAGCACAGAATGGGCCTTGAAAAAATACACAGATTTGAAACATGAGCAGATTGACTATCTACTTGAAGGCCTTAAATTGGCCATGAATAGTAATTATTTTTGGTATGAAGGTGATTTCTATACCCAGACGAAGGGAGTTGCTATGGGGGCAAAGTACGCCCCCAGTGTGACTAACTTGTTCATGAGTAAATGGGAGGAAGAAGAGATTTTTAACAAAGAGAGACCTAACTTATTTTTTTTTATAAACGATACATAGATGACATCATCATAATATGGAAGGGAACGGAAACTCAATTGAGAGATTTTTTAAGGAGATTAACTGTAACAAATATGAGATAATGTTTACTGGGGAGTGGAATAAAGACACAGTAAACTACCTCGATCTTCAAATTTTTAAGGATAATGGTCAGTTACATACCAGAACATATTTCAAACAGACGGATCGAAATGGGTATATCCCAACAAAAAGTTGCCACCACCCAAATTGGACCAGAAACATGCCTAAGGGGCAACTTATGAGAATTAGGAGGAACTGTAACCATATTACGGATTTTGAAACTCAGGCCAACGTACTTATCAACAGATTTGTGGAGAAGGGGTACAATAGCAATGAAATGGAAAAATTAAAATTATAAGTAGGAAACATGGACAGGGCAGCACTTTTTGAAAATAAACCAAAGGAAAAGAAGCCAACTGATTTTGCCTTCCTTACTGGGTTCAACCAGCATTACAAACAGATAGAGGGGATCATTAGAAAACACTGGTCCATTCTGAAGTCTGACAGAACACTGAACAAACTCCTACCAACAAAACCACAATTTATATATAGGAAGGCTCCTAATTTGAGGAACAGATTAGTACACAATGTCATTAACCCCCCAGGCAGAGTAAGCATGTTCCCCCAATTGAAAGGCTTCTTCAAATGCAATAAATGCCTGCCATGTAGGAATAGTAAACCAGGACCAAGGACGAAAGAATCCTTTTCATCCACATCCACGGGAAAACAAATATAGGATCAACCAACTGATCACATGCCAAAGCACCCATGTAACATATGTTATTGAGTGTCCGTGCCAGTTTCAATATGTTGGCAGAACCACCAGACCTTTATGGGTGCGCATAAGAGAGCATATTAATAATATCAGGAAAGGATACCCAAAGCACAGTCTTTCAAGACACTTCATGGAAGTTCATAACAAAAATCCTGCCGTGATGTCATTCTATGGTATTGACCAAGTGAAAGAAAATAGGCGGGGTGGAAATAGGAAAGTGAGAATCTCACAAAACGAAACCAAGTGGATTTACATTTTAAACTCCTTACAACCCCATGGACTCAACATAGATATAGATCTGAATTGTTTTATCACTAATGATTAAAACCCTCATTTTTGTCCCTAACGCTATTTGATACAGACAGTCCTCCTGATGATTATTAATAACAATAATAATAACACACATTGGAAGTGCCAGTGTTCTGGGTGTGACACAAAATAATCTCCGCCATTCACTATCCAACTTGTATCACCAATACTCCCTTGTATAACATTTGAATCTGGAATAACATAATTACCATACAGAGCCCACATCAAGATACTCATCCGTCCCCATTGGAGTGCCAATAGTCCTAAGAAACACTCCTCCTCTATTCACTATTTTTCTTGATTTTCCTCTCTCCACTTTGTGGATGGGACATTTATACACATATAAGCATATTCTTTAGCATTTGAGTAACAAAGTATATGCATAATCTTAGAGTATATCTTTTAATAGTAATTACTTCCCTCTTCCCATTATTGGTACAATACTTAATATTTAAGTTTTAAAGCATCTTCACCTATTTGTTGCGTCTATTTTAAAATAGGTTGCTGCACAATATAACCCTCCTCATTTTTAACCCTTTTTTGATATGCGTCCCTAGTAGAACGTAAAGTGAGGTTTAAAATAGTTTTCTACACCGTCCGAATATACCTTTTTATAGTGTTCAAATACAGCCGTTTTACATGGTCATTTTTATATTATATTATATATATATTTAAAAAAAAAGATTATGTTCTGGGTCCTTTTATTGTTTTTATTGCTTCTTATAAAGAGTTAAAGGATAATATATTTATATTTTACTTTATCTTTTTTTCGTATCAAATAAAAGTGTTATAAATATCACCAATGTTATGTATAATGAGAAGGATGATGATATCAGACTTCAATATGGAGCACCAACATGGCCGCAGGTGGTCATCTGACCAGTGGTTGCTGGGTTACCTAGGTGTACATAAGCCGGAAGGTGCATACAGATGGCGCCGCCTCCGATGACGTCTCTATGACGAAACGCATCAGACGGAGCCAGAGAGCGTCATACGCACTTCCGGTTTAGCAGTTGGAACACACGGAAGCTCCGATATCTGACTTCTTTCATTGTAAGTAGCTGATTCTCACTTTTTCTGCCTTGCCGTGATACCCTACACTACGGAGATTTTATCTCTCCACATGAACTTTCTGCTTGTGGTGGGCTGAGAAGCTGGGTAGCGTCTGAAGATTACAGGGGCCCTGCACCATTTCCCTGGAAAGATCCGATCGGACAGACAACAGACTGTCCGCACATTAGGGGTGAGTGGGTTGTGTGTTGGAGGGAGGGGAGCACTTCAGTGTCACCTCCCGCACCGCCCCCTGTTTGAACACCCTGTCAACAGACTTTTTTATATATGAATATATATGCTATAATACCGATACCTCTATTGCTTGGTTTTGATGCCATTTTTGTTTGCCACTAGATGGCCCTACAACTACAATTTTGAACCTGCATTTATATATATTTTAAGCACCCATTTATTGTGTCATATATTTTAAGCAGCGCCATACCCATTATGTGTTCCTTGATTTCTGTATATAGTCTTAGATTGTGGATGTCTGTAGATGTAGAGATTTTAGTGTTAGGCCGGACTTCCCCTTCAATGTGCATTGGTTTTTTTGGCGCTATTGCTAAATGTTGGATGGAAGTTTGCCATAATCTATGCAGATATTACCATTTATTTAATTTTGTAAGTTATCTCTAGTCTTGTTTTTTGTGGACAAGTATGCCTGATATGTATGTTTATTTGCAGCACAGAATTTTACAAATATTGGGAAAACTAGTTGACAGTAATTGTAATTTAAAAGTGAAAGAGTTTTTGCTAGTTATGTAAAGAAATAAAAAAAAAAATTGTGTAATATTTTTCAACATAGATTATTTTCTATGCTGCACAAAGGTGTGATAAATGATGGTCAAATTATAATTCTAGTTTTATATGTAAGTGGCTATAACTTTATATATTGACGTTTTTTTTTATATATTTGCTAAATGTATTCTCTCATTTTAGATTGACAGAGATATTATACTTCTTATGGAGGACCATTCGCTTTCAAAGTATATTCCATCGTATAGAGACAGAATAGCCCTGTTCAACTTCTGTAGGCGATCAGAGCCACTGTCAAAGAGCAAATTGGGCCTTTTTGAAAAATTACGGAAAAAAAATAAAACTTCGAAAAACTCAACCTGAAAAAAGTCTTTTAAGTAAAGACAATGATGAAGGCGAGATTGAGCAGAAAAAAAATTGTCTGTAACTCGGATGATAGGAATAGGATGGATTAATGAAGTGAAAGGGATACTTAAACAAGTCAGAACTAAACAAGGTGGTGGAACAGAAAGGTTAAAATGTCCAAGGATGCTGGAAAGACTGCAATACTACATGAAGCAAAAAACTTTTTTCCCTGATGGCATTTCACCAAGAGGAAAAGAATCCCATTTTAAATTTGATGTCTGCCTCTTTCTGATGACATTACCATATGCAAAATGTATGAGCTTGTAAAACTTTATGTTCTACGCTTTTACATGAAAACTGTTATAAAAGATGATCCTGAAGGAGACCCTACCTACTTTCCTTCATTACCCACATCAATTTCTGTTGGGGACACTCAAAGTGAGCATTATTCCACAAATAAGACACCAATTTTGATTGAAAATACACTGACGGAAGAATGTGATATTGCTCTGCAAGCTTCTGCCCTTGGAGAGTTAACAAATAGTGATTTAGAAATGTATTTTGGTCCACTAAGCACCTCTCATGAAGATACAGAAAGCACCCTTCTATGGTTATCTCCAAGTCCTGCTGAGAATGAAGAGGAATACAGGGTGACTATTCACCATGCTAACTGTTTAGGAGACATGATCTCTGCTTTTAGCAATCCTGAAATTCTAAGGAAAAATATACATATAAGACGTCTGTTTCCAGATGGCTCAGAAGAACCTGGGTGCGGGTCAGGTGTCATGAGAGATACATTGTGTCATTTTTTGTGAGGAATTTTATGAGCGGTGTACTTTAGGGAACAGTTGTAAAGTCCCATTCATAAGGCATGACTATACATGTGAGACATGGAAGGCAATTGCAAGAATCATCCTCAAAGGTTACAATGATTGTGGGTACATTCCTATTAAACTTGCACTTCCATTCATGTAGGAAGTCTTATTTGGAAGCATTTATGTTGATATTATTGAAAATTTCTTTGAGTATGTCAGCTATTAAGAAAAAGAAACCCTTGCCACAGCCCTGGACACGTTTTCAGTAACTGATGAAGCAGAACTTCTGGATGTTCTTGATAATTATGGATGTCTACATAAAATAACATCAGCTAATTACAGAGCCACATTGTTTAAGATAGCACACAAAGAGTTAATTCAAAAACCAATGTTTGTCATTGATGCCTGGAAAGAGATATTACAAGAAATGCAGTTTCTTACAGTCGACATGTTATCACCACAATACACAGAACTCCAGCCAACATGTCAAAAAGTTCTAAAGCAGTTAGAATTCCCTGTTGCCATGTCACCAAAAGAAAATGAGGTATCAAAATACCTTAAAAAATACATTCGAGAACTTACTAAAAGCAATTTGTGTAAGTTTCTGAGGTACTGCACTGGCAGTGATTTAAATATCCCTGGGATCATCTATGTGCAATTTGAAGAAATATCAAATTTTTCCAGAAGGCCTATTGACCTTTGCCGGTTCCACTACCTCCAGGTACAGGGCGTGGCGATGGGGACCTCTTGTGCCCCATCGTACACCAACCTGTATCTGGGGGAGTGGGAACGGTCCATTTTTGCGGATGAAGAGTTCACCCAATGGACAGACCACATACTTATGTGGTACCATTATATTGATGATGTGCTACTCCTTTGGAGTGGCATGACTGATGCCCTGTGGCAGTTCGTGGAATCGCTGAATCGCAACTCCTTTAATTTGGCTTTCACTATGAACTTTGACAGTGCCGAAATCACATTTTTAGATGTTAGAATCTGCAAAGACTGTGATGGAGCACTCTCTTGCCAACTTTTTCGTAAGCCCACTGCTGGTAATAACATCCTCCACGTATCCAGCGCACATCCAGAACCCCTTATAGACTCCATTCCATTTAGCCAGTACCTTAGAATCAGGAGGAACTGCACTAAGGATGATATATATTATCAAGAAGCAAGAGCCCTCAAAACACGATTATTACAACGTGGAAACTCTCATCGTTGTCTGAAGAGGGCATTCAATAAAGTAGAACTTAGGTCCAGACAGGATATTTTGTTTAAATCCAAAGACAAAAATAAGGAAAAATCTATACCTAGGATTATCACCAAATTCAATTGTCAACATAAACAGGTAAAATCTATTCTAAAAAAACATTGGCACTTGCTGACATGGATACCCACATTGGCTCCTTTGTACCCCCTAATCCTATGATCACCTATCGGAGGGCTACCTCCTTGGGTGATAGGCTAGACCATAGTGAATACTCTGGGAATAGAGAGGTGGATCACTGATAAATGTATGGCATGTACCCATGTGGCAATTGTACACTGTGTCCATATATTGACACCAGACCCCATATAGTCTTACCCAATAACAGACCCCACTGCCCTGAACACTTTGCGAACTATCAGACCAAGGGAGTGGTATACTTACTAACATGTAGCTGTAGTTGTTTCTATGTAGGGAAGACAATCCAAAAACTTTCAACGTGCTCTGCGTCACATTCTCAATATGAAAAAAGGTGACCGAGAGACCCCTCTGGGTCGACATGTAGCTACGGTCCACCAGGGTGCCCACACCAGGGTAAAATTTGTGGTCTTGGACAGGATCCACCCGAGTCCGCGTGGGGGTGACTTCAACAAGGTTCTCCTCCAGCGTGAACTTCGGTGGATCCTGAATCTAAATGCCACAATGCCACCAGGCCTAAATGGCAGAATGAACTTTAAACCCTTCTTACCAGGATTTACCTCAGGGGGTTTTGATAGGGATCTATTGTAATCCATTCATCTGTATCTGTCTTTTCCTAGTCCCTGATTTTCTAATGTCCCATCCGATGGCCAGGCACGGTTCTAATTCTATCTTGGGCCTAGCAGTCTGATCTGGGTTTGCATTTTGTACATTTATTTGTTATTATCATTGTAGTATAGTACCTTGTGGCTGGTCCATTCCTGTTCCCCTTTCCCCTGCTCTATTCTTTATCCCAGTTCTTTGCAATGCTATCTTCTGTATATATGCGTGTCTGGGGTAGGCTCTGACATAGTATCAGGCAGTGCCATCCTTGGATCCACTCCAGTTTAATTAACAAGAACAGTTGTATTTTACTTTTTATTACTCTGCGTCTCCCCTTTGGTTCACTTTTTTATCTGCAGCTCCCCTGGTGGTCCTTGCCTACCCTGTGTGCGAAGTTCACACGGGATCGGCAAATTGGGTTTTCACCACCAGGGGTCTCTGCTGACTGATTTATTCCCCGGCGCGCATGGGCCCCTCAGCTGGCACGCAGCTAGTGGGGCCGGGCTAGCCACCCAGGGACGCCCTCTCTTCAGCTGTTCCCCTGCCCCTCCATCGGCATCATAGGCTTTAGGTGTGCACGCCGGCGGGGGGATGACGTCGGACTGAGCTGCACAATGGGCGCTATGCGCTCGCGCATGCGCGGCTCCGTCCAACGCCGCTTGCCCGGGGGACAGGAATAGGGGAGCGGATGGTCTCTAACTCCTGCTTTTACAGGAGTCTCTAACTTCCCAGGTGAGTAGCTAGGCCCAGATCTGGCATTTGGACAGCTCCTTACGTCTGGCAAGTTTATCTCACCACTGCATGAAGGTGAGCACTTTTTTGGCGCTGGCTCTTATACTTTGTCAAGCTTGTCTTTTGAACTTTCTTTCCACTGTGCAATTTGGTTGTGGGTATATGTTTTACCCGAATACCGCTACATGACCTTTTTGGAAAAAGTTTTCCAGGGGCTTTTTGGTAAACCTTTTGTAAAATTGTCCTTTATACCACTTGACCACTGGGCACTTAAACCCCCTTCCTAACCAGACCAATTTTCAGCTTTCAGTGCTCTCACATTTTGAATGACAATTACTCAGTCATACTACACGGTACCCATATAAAATTTTCGTCCTTTTTTCACACAAATAGAGCTTTCTTTTGGTGGTATTTAAACACCATTGGGGTGTTTATTTTTTGAGCAATAAATGGAAAAATACAGAAAAGTTTGTAAAAAAAAAATGCATTTTTCTTTATTTCTGTTATAGCGTTTTGCAAATTAGTACTTTTTCTTCATAAATTTTGGCCAAAATTTATACTGCTATATATCTTTGGTATAAATAACCCAAATTAGTGTATATTATTTGGTCTTTGTGAAAGTTAGAGTCTACAATCTATGGTGCCAATCACTGAAAATTGATCACAATTGATGCACTGACGGCCTATCTCATTTCTTGAGGCCCTAACAAGACAGAAAAGTACAAATACCCCCCAAATGACCCCTTTTTGGAAAGTAGACAGTCCAACGTATTTAGTAAGAGGCCTGGCGAGTTTTTTGAAGTTGTCATTTTTCCCCACAATTCTTTGCAAAATGAAGATTTATTTTATTTCAGTTTTTATTTTGACAAAATTGTCATATTAACAGACTATTTCTCACACCCTGCATATGCATACCACCAATTACACCCAAAAACACATTCTGCTACTCCTCCTGAGTATAGTGATACCACATGAGTGACACTTTTACACAGCCTGGCCACATACAGAGGCCCAACATGCAGGGAGCGCCATCAGGCGTTCTAAGGACATAAATTACACATATAATTTCCTGACTACCTCTTGCACTTTTGAAGGTCCTGGAGCACCAGGGCAATGGAAACGCCCAAAAAAATGACCCCATTTTGGAAAGTAAACACCCCAACATATATTCTATGAGGCATAATGTGTCTTTTGAACGGTTCATTTTTTTCCACAAGTTTTTGGAAAATGTAGAAAGAAAATGAAAATGCATTTTTGTTTACACAAGGTTGTCCATTTATACAATATTTCTAACACACAGCATGTACCCAGCAAAAATTTCACCCTAAAATATATTCTACTACTTGTCCCGAGTATGGTGATACCACACATACAGAGGCCCAACATGCAGGGTGCACCATCAGGCGTTCTAGGGGCATACATTTCAAATCCAATTTGACTACCTATTACATTATTGTGAGGCACTGTGGTGGCACTGATCGGCACTATACTGGCACTGATGGGCATTGTAGTGGCACTGATGGGTGCTGTAGTGGCATGGATGTGTCATGGATGAGAACTGATGTGTCATGGATGAGAACTGATGTGGTATGGATGAGCATGAATGACGCATAAATAAGCACGAATGGGGGTGAATAAGCCATAGATGGGGATGACTGAGCACGGATGGATGGGTGAGCACGGATGCATTGGTGAGTTCAGATGGATGGCTGAGCACGGATGGATGGCTGAGCATGGATGGATGGATGAGAACGGATGGATGGGGAGCATAGATGCATGGGTGAACACAGATGAGGCTGGATGGGTGAGCATGGCTGGATTTGGTGAGGATGGATGAGGCTGCATGGGTGAGCATAACTGGATTGGTGAGCACGGATGCATGGGTCAGCATAGATGGGTGGCGGAGCATGGATGCATGGGTGAGCACATATGGATGGCAGAGCACAGATGCATGGGTAAGCATGGATACATGGGTGAGCACGGATGGATGGCGGAGCACGGATGCATGGGTGAACACGGATGAGGCTGGATGGGTGAGCACGGATGAGGCTGCATGGATGAGCATGACTGGATTGGTGAGCATGGATGCATGGGTAAGCATGGCTGGATGGGTGAGCATGCATGCATGGGTGATGGATGGGTGAGCTTGGATGCATGGGTGATGGATGGGTGAGCTTGGATGCATGGGTGACAGATGAGTGAGCACGGATGGGTGAGCACAGATGCATGGGTGACAGATGAGTGAGCACGGATGGGTGAGCATGGGTGACAGATGAGTGAGCATGGATGCATGGGTGACGGATGGGTGAGCACGGATGGATGAGCATGGATGCATGGGTAACGGATGAGTGAGCATGGACGTATGGGTGACGGATGGGTGAGCACGGAATCATGGGTGACGGATGGGTGAGCACAGATGCATAGGTGACAGATGGGTGAGCACGGACACATGGATGACGGATGGGTGAGCATGGATGGGCGAGCACGGATGCATGGGTGACAGATGAGTGAGCACGGATGGGTGAGCATGGACACATGGGTGACGGATGGGTGAGCACAGATGCATGGGTGACGGATGAGTGGGCACAGATGGGTGAGCACGGATGCATGGGTGATGGATGGGTGAGCACAGATGCATGGGTGACGGATGGGTGAGCCTGGATGTATGGGTGACGGATGGGTGAGCATGGGTGGTGGATGGGTGGACACGGATGGGTGAGCACGGATGCATGGGTGACGGATGGGTGAGCACGGATGCATGGATGACGGATGGGTGGGCACGGATGAGTGGGCATGGATGACGGATGGGTGGGCACAGATGGGTGGGCATGGATGAGGGTGCATGGGTGAAGCTGGATAGGTGAAGCTGGATCGGTGGATGGGGGTCCCTGCCTGGCACCTAGCGGTTCTGTGGGCACTTCAGATCCTGCCCACAGCACCGCTGCATCTCCTCTCTCCCCCCTCTCCTGTCACACTGCAACGATCGGTGCGGAGAGGGGAGAGACAAGCCGGCACTTCTGCCGGCTTGTTTACATGTGATGCTCCGTCATTTGACTGAGCGATCACGTGGTAAATGGCCGCTCCAAGTGGCCTTTTACCGTGATGCACCGGGTCTCACGGATCCGGCGGTCACGGATGCTCCCAGGTGCGCGCCCCAGGAGGCGCGATTCTGGGAGGGCGTTATAGTACGTCCTCCCAGAACAATGGATGCCACTTGCAGCTGTGTATTTACATTACACGGTCGGCAAGTGGTTAACCGATTTGAATCATGGTCAATATTAGCCAGCCATTTAGGGCTTTGATCCCTGCTTTAAACCTCCACAGTGGGGTTTGTTTCTAATACGCTAGTTTTCAGCCTATCCTAGGCACATTATATTATTATATATATAGATACTTCAGCGGGTTACTTTGTGGTTTTATCATTAGACTGTTTCCTTATGATCCCCTTAGGAGTTTTCTCCCCATACCGTATATCCGGTCCTTGCGAATAGTCAAGTCTGCCTCCAGATCCTGGCTACTATACCCTATTTGGAGCCAATTTTCATCTTTCCAGTGGGAGAACTTGAAGAAACTTGCTCCAAATCTATGAACATTTTATCCAATTTGGGTGAGCCTTTTGATGTTTATGTCTCAAGTCACTTCTCAGACACACATTTATATTTTTATATCTCTCTCTGTAACGTATCTACCATTGAATTACAAATAAACAATTGTGTACTCTCCCCTTTTTTTGTCATGACTGTTTTTACTCATGTATGTATATTCTATTTAATAAAATTATTATTGTCGGAAATACAGTATTCCCCTGAGGAAGATAGAACACATAACGTGATATCGAAACATGTTGGGAAATAAATACGTCATAATCACCAGTTGGCTCCTCTACTTGGCCCACTGTGTGGTATTTGTATCATGTATTGCCTTGAATGTTTGTATATATTGATTGGATGTACATTCTATATGTGCTTTTTATCGCATATCAATAAATGATCTATATTAACTCATTTATATACTAGTACTGTGGTTTGAGCACCCACCCAAAAAATCCCCTTTCCTTGGGGCCACTTTCTCGTTCTCTTCAATATTAGGATGTGGTGGTGAGCTCACTTTTTTAGGGACACACACCAGGGTTCCTTTCCCTGTTCCTATTAAACTTGCACATCCATTCATGTAGGAAGTCTTATTTGGAAGCATTTATGTTGATATTATTGAAAATTTCTTTGAGTATGTCAGCTATTCAGAAAAAGAAACCCTCGCCACAGCCCTGGACACGTTTTCAGTAACTGATGAAGCAGAACTTCTGGATGTTCTTGATAATTATGGATGTTGACATAAAATAACATCAGCTAATTGCAGAGCTACATTGTTTGAGATAGAACACAAAGAGTTAATTAAAAAAACAATGTTTGTCATTGATGCCTGGAAAGAGATATTACAGGAAATGCAGTTTCTTACAATCGACATGTTATCACAACAATACAGAGAACTACAGCCAACATGTCAAAAAGTTCTAAAGCAGTTAGAATTTCCTGTTGCCATGTCACCAAAAGAAAATGAGGTATCAAAATATCTTAAAAAATACATTTGAGCTTTTATTTATTTATTTATACAGCTTAACCACTTCCCGTCCGGCATTCGTTATCCTGATTGGATGACTATTGACGTCCTCAGGATAACCTGTGATCGCGCGCCTGCGGTGGCGCACATTGCAGCGAACGGTGGTGTGGTGGGTCAGTCTGGCCCACTGCATTATTGATCTCGGTAAAGAGCCTCCATCGGAAGCTCTTTACCATGTCATCAGCCGTGATCAATCACGGCTAATCACAGTGTAAACAGGAAGAGCCATTTATCGACTTTTCCTCTACTCCCGTCTGCAGACGGGAGTAGAGGAGAGCCGATCGGCTGCTCTCCTGACGGGGGGGTCTGTGCTGAGTGTTTATCAGCGCAACCCGCGTTCTAGGCTCCAGCACTAGAGCTGTTTTGACTCTGATGCCGGTAAAAGCTCAAAAACGCAGCTTAAAATTGTATACACAGCGTTAAGCCTCCATCAAGAGTTTCTCTGTCTATTCAAAATCAATGGTTCCGTAAGGGAGCCCATTGATTTGAACAGAAGTCACACCAGAAGTAGGATCATGATGATCCGACTTGCTGCGACTTGTGTGCTAAGGATCTTGAAAGGGAACCCCCGCAAAAAATGAAAAAAAAAAATTTTGCGTGTGATTCCTCCACAAGGGGTACCAGAACGTTCGTGGACGTTGTGGATTTTAAGGGGAACGCTCACGCTAAAAAAATGGTGTGGGGTCTAGACCCTTATCTGAGCACGCAGGTCAGGAAAGGGGGGGACCAGGGAGCGCCCCCCCTGGACCATACCAGGCCGCATGCCCTCAATATGGGGGGTGGGTGCTTTGGGGCAGGGGGGGCCCTGCACCTCAAAGCAACTTGTCCCCATGTTGACAAGGGCCTCTTTCCGACAACCCTGGGCAGTGGTTGTCGGGGTCTGTGGGCGGAGGCTTATCAGAGTCTGGAAGTCCCTTTTAACAAGGGGGCCCCCAGATCCCGGCCCCACATTGTACCCCTACCCATTCACCTAAAAAAAAGTGTAAAAAATAGTATTTTATTAAATGAGCTTCAGCGTCTTCTCCCTCTCCGGCTCTTCTCCCTCCTCTGGCGCCTTCTTTCTTCTGCTTTTTTGTGGGGTCTTCTTTCTTCTGTTCTTTTGCCAGGTCTTGGGTCTTCTGGTCTTCTCTGCTGTCTTCTCCCTCTGTTCTTCTTCTGATGTTGACATGACGTGATCTTCCAGACTAATGCTGGCTCTGCACTCTGCATTGACTTATATTGGCATGGGGTGGAGGCCACCCTCTGATGTCATCTGGAGGCCCGCCCTCTGATGCATGATGGGGCAGTGATGTCAGGGGGTGGGGCCTCCTGTTATTATTTATCTTCCCCTCAGTCAATCAATGATATTTACAGTCACAATACATTAATATTTCAAATCTAGTGATGGCTGAACCTTCCCAAGTTCAATTGCCCAAAGGTTAGGCAAATCTTGTTAAAAATTCAGCTAACCTAAGCTTAAAGGTGAATCCCTTTGAAGTCTACAGGAGACTAACCTTGTTGACCATTGTTAAGGGCTAAACAAAAGGTAAAGAAAAAGTGAAAACCAAGTAATAACCAGTTTCATTACCTCGTTAACAAAGATACCATCCAAAATGTATATGACAGATAGTACCCAGCACAGAAGGCACCAAGGAGAAAAGTAATAATATAACATCACAATATCATATATCTATTTTTAAAAGTAACATTCTTTTTGTTCCAAGTATTTTTATTGAAATAATTCACAACATACAGACGATGATGAACATCGTTTTTAGCATCACAGTACTAACATAGAAAATATAAAGACTAAAGAGTCGTTTATTACTTCACATATATACTTTCAGCTTAATAGTTTGAAACGTTCTTAAACATTAACCCTGGCTCCTTATGCGTCGAGGTAGGTGGTTGGTAAGGGAGGCTAATAAAATACAAGGAAGGAGCTCCTTGCCACTCCAGGAGACCCACCCCAGCGCCTCCAGACCACCCAGACATCCCAGTAGGGGTCATAGTGTGCGGGTAGGGGTGCGTGGGTCGGCCCGGCCCAAGTGACTCAGAGTCCTCTCTCTGCCTCCCTTCGACCAGACCACAATCCCAATGATGCTTTTAGTTATTTGTGTAGCTTCGCTACATTCATTGCCTAGGATCATAACACGTGTAGAGGTCACCCAGATGCAGCCTTAGTTCCAGGTATAACGGATCAACGTGCAGAGGAAATAAGTGCGTACCTAGAGCATCCACAAGTTGACTCCTGCTTTACATTACCGTTTAGATCCTGAAGACTGTTAGGACTGAACCTTATTCTCTCTAAATATAGGAGTGTCAGCTTTATATGTGATTTACTATTGCAATTCACATCTTCATAGACCTAATTGTGGTTCGGGGAATATTCAATGAGTCGCTCATTTCCACAGGTATCTGGAAGGTATGGGCTAACCATATGTGAATGAAGGGACAGTTCTGCTGGTCCTAAACCAGTATGTGTACCTCTCTGTAATACAAGAGGGGCCGAACAGTTTTTCAAATCGCTTTCGTCAACAGTTTATATTCCTCAGAGGTTTTAAATTGGTGCTAGCATGCCCAGGTCGTGCGAAATAAATGTGGTGTCTCGTGTGCTTGGTGGATAAGATCTTCTAGTTCTTCTATTTTATTAATTCTTCTAAACCACTCCTGGATGATCGGTGGGTCTGTGGATCTCCAGTGAGTAGGAAGCATCATTTTTGCTGCATTTAATAGGTGTAATGAGAGGAATCGATTTGTTTGTATCTCGAGTATGGAATTGAAGTGTGGTGAAGAAGCATTTGTTCTGGGGTAAAATCTAATTGGTGCATTGTAATCTGGGTGATCAGGCGTTGTATCTCTGCCCAATATGCTATTATTTTGGGACATGTGCACCAAATGTGGAGGAAGGATCCCACCTCTTTGGAGCAACGACAGCATGTGGCGGGACTGGAATGATTAATTGTGTGGAGTAAGAGGGGTGTTTTCTACCATCTCGAGAATATTTTAAATCCATTTTCTTGGGCTGACACATTAATGGATCCTTTATGGATATAGGAGAAGATGTCCTCCCAATTTTCGGGGGTGAGGTCTATATTAAGATCTCTTTCCCATGTTTTGACAGCCAGGTTAAGTTTGGTTTTTATGTTCGAGAAGAGAAGGGTGTAAATGTCCGAGATTATGTGTCTTTGAGGGGAAGTGAGAGAGCAAATTTCTTTGAAAACTGTGCGTGGTCTAGCAAAGTTCGCACGTAGTTTGGGGTTGTTTAGGTAATGTGACAGTTGTCTAAATGTCCAAAAACGGATGGGGTTGTTAGGTGTTATCTCTAGTAGTTTTTTAAAAGACAGGAATTTCAGTTTCTGGAAGAAGAATTCAGCTCGTAGGGCATGTGCAGGGTTAATTTCAGGTAATAGGTGCGTTTCTAAACCGGACAGGAAATCTGGATTATGTGAAATCGGAGTGAGGGGGCTAGGTACTGAAGATATATCGTAAAGGTGGCAGCCTCTTCTAAAGGATTGTAAAGTAACCAGGAGGAGTGGATGTTGGGCATATTCCTTCAAGACAGGGTAGTTTTGTAGCCATGGTATGAGATGTAGTGGGCTTGAGGAAAAGGCATGTTCAATTGCTACCCATGCTTTTGTGAAGGCATGAAAGTGTGAGCAGGCTTTCCTCAATGACGCAAAAAAGGTTTTTGGGAGGGGGTGATGGGTACTGCTTGCATAAGGTGAAGAACCCTAGGAAGAATGTTCATTTTGACGGCTGCAGCTCTACCGAACCACGAAAACAGTCCCGTGGACCAGGTTTTGAGGTCATGTTGGATCGATTGTAGGATTGGTAGGAAGTTTGTAGCGTATAGGTCAGTCAGGTGTGTCGGGAGTTGGATTCCTAGATATGTAATGGCTATGTGGTTCCGATATGAAAGGATAGTTTTGTTTACATTGTTCTAGGGTAGAGTGTGTAAGGGAGTTGTTAAGGGCTCTTGATTTCGCTAAATTGATTTGCAAGTTTGATATTGAGTTAAAGCTGGATAATTCTTGTAGTAAATTCGGGAGCGTGATGTGTGGATCTGATAGAAACAATAAGATATCGTCTGCAAATGCTGCTAGTTTATGTGTCTGATCTCGTACTTGTATGCCTTTGATATTCGGGTTATCTTTAATGCTACACAGGAAGGGCTCCAGGGTAGACAAGACAAATATTAATGGAGAAAGGGGACAACCCTGTCTAGTACCATTTGCTATGGAGAAGGCGTCCGATAGGTGGCCATTGATCCAAACTCTTGCTGTCGGATTGGAATAAAGTGCCAGGATAAAGTTCATCATGTGTTTGCCGATCCCTACGGCTTTTAGGACTTCCGACATGTAGTCCCAGGCCACCCTATTGAATGCCTTCTCTGTGTCTAGGGACAAAAAGAAGCCTCTCTGTTTATTGGTAGTGATCCAGTGATGTATATTGTTAGCCTTCAGGGTATTGTCTCTAGCTTCCCTGCCAGAGACAAACCCTACTTGGTCAAGAGAGATTGACTGGGGGAGGAAAGGGAGTAAGCGATTGGCTAGAATCTTTCCAAACAGTTTCAGATCCACATTTAGCAGAGACATTTGGCGATAATTGGGGACCCTAGTTGGGTCTTTACCCGGTTTGGGTATTACTGAGATATGTGCTGTCAAGAGGTCTCACGGAGGTAGGGCACCCTGTCCTAGAGCGTTGAAGGCTAACAAGAAATGCTCGCTAAGTGTATCAAAAAACGCTTTATAGTATCCGGCAGTCAGGCCTTCTGGACCAGGGGATTTGCCAGGTTTGGATTGTTTCAAGGCCATCTTTAGCTCTGTGTGAGAGAGAGGGGTTTTTCTAAGTCTTGTGTGTCTGCTTTCAACAGGGGGGGGGCACTATTTTTATTCAGGAACTCTGTGATTACTTGTAGTCTTGATGGGTGGTCCGATTGGGGGGGGCGATGGGTTCAGGTTGTATAGTTTTTTATAGTATGTAACAAACTGGTGAGCTATGTCAGGTATAGCGGAGACGGATTCTCCTTTTGCATCTGAGATCGTATGAATGTTCGTATTGGCTCTTTTAGCTGCTATTGTACAGGCTAATAATTTGCCTGCCTTGTTTCCAAATTCATAGAATGTTTTCTGTGATAGGATAAAGTTTTCCCTCGTCCTTTTGGTCAATTCGACTACAAGATGAGTAGTTCATTTATGCGGGCTAATCAAATTTTTTTGCGCTCTGCAGAAATAGCGAGGAGAAATGTGCCTCCCAGATTGAGAGGTATGGTGTATCTGAAGCTCCATTCTCTTGAAAGAAATGCTGCAGACACGTTTTAATTTGCGTTACAGCCATAGGATCAGACAATATACTGGGGTCTGGTCTTTGTGTAGAATTGGGAATGTCGATCGCCAGGGTGATCGGGTGATGATCTGATAGCTACATAGGTTCAATGGATGTATGCTTCACCAAGGGTAGATCTCTTTGAGAAATGTAAAGGGCATCAATTCTAGAGTATCTATTTTGGAGTATCTATTTTGGGGTATCAAGAAGAACGTGAAGTTCTTAATGTGGGGATGGAGTGTGCACCACGTATCGTGCAGCGTAAGCTCCCGGAGTAGATTTTTGATAGAACGTAGGGCACTGTAGGGAATGTGAGGAGCCGGATGAGGTGTCAAGGAGTGGATTAATGGGGAGGTTGAAATCTCCTCCCAATATCAATATCCCTTCTTGGAATTCTATGAGATTGTTCATTAAGGATTGAAAGAATGGGACTTGCGCTGTATTTGGCGCGTAGATATTTGCGAACGTCAAGGGTTTTCCTGAGTGTGTCCCTTTAATGAAAAGGAAACGACCTTCTGGGTCCGTTTTAATTTGGTCTACTTGGATGGGGCAGTTTTTTGCCAGAAGGATCGATACCCCTTTAGATTTAGTGGCTGGGTTAGGTGCGTGAAAGGCCTTGGGATATCTATAGTTGTGCATTTTCGGGATCGCATCTTCTTTAAAATGCGTCTCCTGCAGAAAGACTAAGTCAGCCCTATTTTTATGCATATAGGTTATCGTTTGAGTTCTTTTCTCTGGTAGATTCAGACCTTTTGCATTTAAAGAGATGATTTTTAGTGTGCTCATGTTAATGATGTTAGTGGGTACGGAGTATGAGGGTTCGTGGCCTAACGTAATAGGCGTATGTCGCAATGGGGTGGGTCTATGTTAGATAGGTTGGGTATTTGTAGTACCCAGGATAAGTATATACGAGTATAGTGAAAGTGTCAGAGATTAAATCGTGTAACACAATTTAATCCTGGTGGTAAATTCTTCCCCTACTCTAGGGGGGAGTCCGACAAGGGTCAGTGGTACAAATAATGGAACAGGTTGTTTTGGAGTCAAATTGTGTATGCAAAAAGTACTCACTGTTGGGGGGTGGATCCGACGACAAAGAGGAACTATGTAAATCAGGAAATTAGAACATTGTACACTAAAATGAGAAACACAAGTTACCGAAAGGTAACAAACACTAGGAAGAAACTTTTTTAATTCCGTATGGAGCGTGGTTACCAAAGTTGGGATAGATAGAACTGGTACTTGTAGAGACCAAAAAATGTTAATATAGCACTTCGGGGTTAGCCGCATTAACTATTAGATTGGACAGTATAAGAGATTGAATGTTTGGTATGCAGAGAGCATTTCCATAGTGTAGTCTGAATTCAATCTTAGGGGGTTTCCAAGCTCCTATGTTGGTATTACCTATAAAACCAGTATACAACAACAACATTAGTGCAGTAACATTGGATTTGAGAAGTATCACATTTCGCCTGGGAGAGTATCATGGCTGAAGTATTCCTGAGATATGAAGGTATGCATGTGACTAGAGAAAGCAAATTCAACTTACAAGCAAACCCTCTGTATGTTAGCTACGAACCTAAGTTGCCACCTGGGAGACAATCGAGTTCAATTGGGCTAATATTCTATCTAAGCCTGCGTATCTGGGCTGCAATGGTCATAATTGAATGTGGATGTAGATCTAATGTGGCCTTGTTTGCCTACAGTTTATCGTTGTAGTTTGTGAGCCTCTAGGGCCAAAGTATAAAAAAGACATAGCTCTAGTGGCCACAGGCTTCCAGTCTTGCAGGGTTAGTTCCCAATTAATGCACTATGATGGCTTAAGGACAATGGGGGACGAGTCTTAGTTCATGACCAGATTAGGTTCTGTCCATATAAGGTGGGGGGGTAAAGAACAATAAGAAAAACTATGTAGGAAATACTTAACCAACACCCGGCATTGTCCAAAAGTGTTAATAGTCCCTTCTAGTTCTCCTGTTTCGAGGGGCTTTAGTGGGGCTAGTAAGGTTATGTCGACCAGAACCAGAAGGGTTCATGCATTGATCCGAAGGTGAACGACGTCTGCGGTTCCCTTGCTCTTGTGCATCCATGGGGGTATGCTTGCGGCGGGTATTATTCATGCGAAATTTTGCGTACCATTCTGGTACCTCGACTGGTGGGATGTTCAAGATTTCGAAGAAGGAAGGCAGGTCCTCTGGTACTCTAAGGAGAGCATGTCTGCCTTGATTGGAGGCTGATAAAGCAAATGGGAATTTTCAGCGATATTGTATTTGTCTCTCTTGGAGGGTTGAAAGCAGTGGACGTAGTGCTCTGCGATGTTGGAGCGCTATATTGGAGAGATCTTGAAATAGGTGAATTTCGGTTTCCTGGAAATGAAGACGTGTTTTGTTTCGGGCTTTACGCAGAATATCTTCCTTCAGTTTGAAGTCGATAATATGGCAGATTATGTCCATGGGTGGGTCAAAATCACTACCTTTCTGACGCAAGGCTCTATGAATTCTCTCCATGTGGATAGGCGTGCTGGGGGGTCTGTCAAGCAGGTCATTGAAGATGCCCGTTACTGTGGCTTGAAGTTGGTCGGCATCTATTGTCTCAGGGAGACCTCTAAGACTCAAGTTGTGTCTTCTGCCACGGTTATCGAGGTCTTCTAAATGGTGGTTGAGTTCTCTGAGTCGTAAGGTGTGTGTGTCTACCCGTTGGGCAGTTTGGCGGACAACTGTTGAATGTTGTGTTGTCTCCTTTTCCACCTCGTGTAGTCTGCCCGCGATGGTTTGGATATCGAGCCTGAGCTCAGATATTGCAGCTGTCAGTGTCTCCTTAATATCTGCAGCTACTGGTCGTAGGTCATTTAGGCTTGGTTGTTGCTGGGGTAACAGAACAATGTCACTGTTACTGGATGGTGGTTGAGGACAGGACCCCTGGGTTGTAGCAGGATGTGACGATGGCAGAGGGTTCTGGGTTGACATCATATTGTTCCTCTGTGTCTGAAACATAGCCAAGATGCTATGGCTCAGTCTTCCATTGGGCTCACAGGGGGAGCGAGATCTGGAGATTGAGGAAAGACATGAGGCCATACCCATCTTGTATGGTAGCTATAGTTATATCTTGTGGCGTCTCTATAAAACACAATAGTAGACCCCCTCCATATAGGCCCCTGTTTTAGGCAGCCATCTCAATACTCAGAGAAAGGGGGAGAAAATATGGTGGCGTTTCCAAAATAGTAAAATCACGGCTCCTTAGTAAGGGCTCATAAAAATATAAGTGTTCAGTAGAATTGCAACAGATGTCCGCTGAGATTATTGTCAAAACTGTCAAGCTATTAATTTGTATATGGATCAGATCACGCTTCCTCCCACAATGGTCTTATATCAGAGTCTGAAAGTGAAAACGTGTATCAAGGTATTTTTTATTAGTGCAGACCTTGTGGCTAGGAGCAGCAAGATGGCCACTGTACTTGGTGTGCCAATATGGCCGCCTCTAGTAGGCCTTGGAGCTCCGGTTTGAAAGGAGTATAGCAGGCTGAAATTCACCCCCCAGAACACTGTGGGGGGGGGGGGGGAACTGTGTGTCAGGGGCTATGTCGAACCAGAATCAAAACCCCCCTCAGGACAACTTCTGCTGTACTGGAGCGGCCGGGAGTCCCAAGATGGCAGCCGCACTAGGCCGCAACTGAAGCCATGGGCTAAATTTTGTCTCCGGTCCGGCGATACCTCCCCAGAGATCCGAGCCCTGGGTAGAATCTTCAGGTACGTCCCCTGGGTGCCTGTCAGGGTGGGTGCCTTGTGGCTTGGATGGATGGCCTGCCAAGTAGGTGGTTGAGAGCCTGGAGGCCTGGGTGGTTTTGAGGCCTAGAACCGCCGCGGGAGCGGGCCTCTCCGCCGCTCAATTTTCGGCTTATGTTGCAGGAGGGTGTGTGGTGAGGGGAATCAGGTGGAATATGCCTCTCACCAATGTCTCTAGGGCTCAGATTGCGATGGATTGCAGTGGATGTCTACAGAGCTCACAGCAAACGCGTCCGCTCTCGTTCCCCGTCAGGCCACGCCCCCCCAAAAGTAACATTCTTTTATTATATTGGCCATTAAAATTAAAAGTGATCACCCATTGCATAAATATTCACATCAATTATATAAAATCATAAAGTAAGCCTTATAATACAGATCAAACGTATGAAATGTAATTAATCTCAACACCCATGTTTATCGACGCATTTCATGGTCCACCGGTGGTACTTTGGGACCGGGTGATGAGGTGTATTGTATGAACTCTTTCAGGTGATCTGTGTATGTCAGGTGGCTGTAATAGTAAGACCTTGTAGATCTCCAATTCGGGTTTCCCCAGGGCAATGAGTCTAAGCCCCAGCCTGTTTCTTCATTAGGACCCTCTGACGATGGGGATGGACTTGCAGCAAGCTGGAACAAGGTCATGATCCCAGGTATGCCCAGCTAGAATGCGGAGACCATTAGCATGTGCAGGGTACAACAACAGGAGACAAAAGGAAATCCTGCAAACAAGCCAAGATTAGGGTAGGTGACAGGCAAGCACATATGGTAGACAAAGCCGGGGTCAGTAAACAGGAAGTCAGACCCTGAATGCACATAACCGTATGCAAACGGGAGCTCAGAGAGCTGGAAAGCTACTCAGGTAACGCAGCCTGCACCAAGCATGTTTTATATAGGGAAGACAACCGATAGATACACCAAGAAGTGATGGAAGGGAAAGGAAATATAAACCCACAGCATAGCAGGTGAAACTCATAGGTGAGCACAGAAGCCAAACAACACATGTGAAAGAAATCAGAGGACTAAGAGATGCACTGCAGCAAGGAGGTAAGATTTTTAGGGAAAACTGCAAGCTAAATTGTGACAGTGTGAAATAGGTACACATAATAAAACACATATTATACTTAAATGTTTGATAAAGCCACAAGCAGGTAGGTAATACTTGTAATCCAATTTGTCCCAGGCAGACACACAATAGTCCCAAGTAAAAGAAGGGAACAATGAAAAAGAAATAAAACTGAACAGCCACAATCATGAACAATCTATTCATGAACAATGTCTATTTCAGACAGGTCAACTTTATACACTACACCTAGCCCTCAAGAAGAAGGGATAATGGACCACAAAATGGTCCCGGCGGACACAGCAGAAGCGGGTCACCGGCGGCGCACATGCACCCCAGAGCCGGATGTGCAGGATCATGTATAGGTATGTGATCCTGCCCAAGGGAACCGCTTTGCCACCATATATTTACTGTATACGGTCGGCAAGCTGTTAAGAATTAAGATACTGTAGATGATATAGCAGTAAAAAAAAAAAAAATGACCAACAGCACAACATATTTAATCAGGGCCAAAATATACTAGTAAAAATAAGTACAGCCGGTGGTTTGCTACAGGAATTAGGAGAACAGTGTAAGATTAGTGAACAGCAGGACAACAAATTTAATTAGCAAGGGTAGACCCAAATTTACTAGAGATAAAGAGCACAGCTGTGGCTTTCGTACACGATCAAAGATACTGCAGAGGATACAGCAGTGTAAAACTGGTCAGCAGCAGGACAGTTTTAATCAGGAATAATAGACCTAACTGGCGTATGCCAAACTTTTATAATATCTATGTGGAAGAGGGTGAGTTGAATGTAAGTCATATGTAAGTTTGAGGTGGTTTAGGTGCACACTATTCTTGCATGTAGTTTTGATTTTCCTTTCAAACAATGCAGAAATGTGCTGTGAACAAAAGGCAGATGGTCCATACTAACAAGTAATTGCTGTGCTTTGACTGCTCTAAAATTAAAAAGAAGACCCTATCAACATAAAATAAAACACAAAAGAGATTAAAACCCCAAAATATCACACCTGAAACTAAAGCCCACTTCTTTTTAACCACATCGGTACCTGGCACGAAAACCCCCTTCCTGTCCAGGCCATTTTTCAGCTTTCAGCGCTATCACACTTTGAATGACAATTACTCAGTTATGCAACACGGTACCAAGTCCACACTATAAAACCCCAAAATTAGAGAAAACACAAAATAAAATACAACTATCCCAGAAGAAAAATTAAAATCTCGTCAGTTTCGTGTCGTTAATGAACAATCATACCTGGTAGACGGAAAACAAGTGTCGTGTAAAGACGTAACAAACTTTCCTTTTAGTTTTGATGTACGTTCTTATCACACGTGGATTTGGTGGAGTTTGAATGTATACTGAATGTAAGTTGAGTGGGAGAAGGTGTATCTATAATATTTTCAAACCGTATGCGGTCAATCCAGATAATAAGGACTAATTTTGACAGGACGACGACTGGTCAAAATGTGACGACATAGGAGACGTCATAGAAACTAGCACATGCTTTCGGTGTCGACACGAGAAATAGAGATCATTT
>BLSH010042490.1:221250-241890 GCA_018402905.1 Glandirana rugosa
GGAATACACAAGACCGATGTCAGACACAGGACCGATTTTAGGGACACAGGATAGCCAGAACACAGGTATTGTAGCCAGGACACAGGGATTTTAGCCAGGACACAGACTGTAGCCAGAACACATAAGGGATGAGTAAGGTGGATTCACATTAAACAGAGCTGTGCTGCTTCTAAGAGTCGTTCTGTGCTTGTAAGTGTGACTAAACACATTGGAATGCAAAGAATGCAGAGAGAGAGCTGCAGCTCTTCACGGAGATCAGGAGGTGGGCGGGACTGAACAGCTAACATCAGCTTGTCCCGCCCACCTCCCGACATCAAGCTGAGAATCTGACACCTCTCTCAGCATTCTTTTTTTTTTTTTTTTTGAAAAGTTGTATTTATTGAAAGTCTTTTTCAAATACTAACAAAACAAAGCCTATTGGCATACCCAGGCTTATAAAACCAAACAAAAATACATTGAACATAAAACATAGCATTAAAACTACCCAGTTCCTGGAAGTGCTCATAACCACCCAATACCCGGACCCAAAGGGTGTCACCAACAAAAAGGAGGCAATCAGGGGTATCTTGGAAACCATGCAGTTTAGTTGTCATATGGGAACAGAGGGAAGACACACTCATAAGGAATGACCACTGGACCATTAAATAAACCTAAGCATACCTGTCAGGGCCCTCACTGCGATGCATTAGTGGAGTCTGATTCCAAACATATATGCCATACTTTATCAAATTTAGCTGGGCATCCCCTAGCGGCATATGTAGCTTTGCATAGAGGGACTATGGAGTTTATTAAAACTTTCCAAGAGTCAAGCGTGGGGGCCAACGCATGTTTCCAACGCAGGAGAATGGCCTTCCTGGCATAGAAAAGGAGCAGACCCAGGAGAGTCCTGACCGCCCGGCGATGAGCCAAATCACCCACCAAACCCAGCAGACAAGTCTCAACCTTTGAGGGAATATGGATTGTAGTGAGCGCTTCAATAAAGGCTATGATTCCACCCCAAAAATCTCGAATTGCAGGGCATGTCCAAAACATGTGTATGAAATCAGCTCCAGCACTCCCACATTTCCAACATACCATGACTGAATTAGGATAAATTTTAGAGAGTTTATGCGGAGTCATATATACACAGTGTAATATCTTAAACTGAATTAAACGATCCCTGGCTGAGACCAATTGTGTAAATGGATAATCCCACATGTCTTCCCAGTCCTCCGCCTTCAGCTCAGAGCATACACTCTTCCATTTGTTAAATAAGCCCTCCATTCCGAAGTGGACCGAGGGCTGGAGAGCTTTGTAGAATGAGGAGGTAGGTTTCGCCAAAGAGGCCTCCTGGAGGGAGGACTCTAAAGACGAGCGGAGTAGAGACGGAGGACTGGGACCGAACTGTGCGTTGAAGGCATGGCGGATTTGTAAGTATTTAAAAAAGTGCTGGTTAAGGAGCCCGAAACGTTCCTTGAAGGAATCGAAGGAGGGAAAGTGGCCAGCCGCTAACTGGTGCTCCAGTCTCTTTACCCCCCTCGCTGCCCAGAAGCCCGGGTCTGGGACCATTAAGAACTGAGAGAGCTGAGGATTAAACCAAAGGGGGACCTCAGGGGACCACGTCTGGGAGTCGGAGTGTTTACAAACCAGAAGCTGCCAGACTCTGATCACCGTTTTCATTGAAGTCGTAAGAGGGAATTGTGCCTTGACTCCCCTATACAAGCCGTTTCTCAGAGACTCATAGGACCCCAATAGAGCCGCCTCCAAAACCACAGCAGCGTTGGAATTGTCCGACACCACCCAATTATGGGCATGATTAAGTAAGGCCGCAAAAAAGTATTTTTGAAGATCAGGACACGCCAGGCCACCCTCCAACCAAGGACGTTTTAGGATGGCTTTATTTAGTCGGGGAGGCCTAGCCCTCCACAGTAAAGGGAAAATAATTGAGTCAAATTGACGGAAGAAGGACTTTGGGATCCATACTGGGTCATGTCTTAGGGCATATAGAAAAATTGGGAGTATCTTCATCTTTACCAAATTAATTCTCCCTAGGGAGAGGGAGAGGGGAAGATTGTCCCAGGCACTAAGCCTCTGTTTAAGTTGTGTGTGCAAGGGATGGAGATTTAGTGCTATAAAGTCCGAGACTCTGGGGGAGACGGTAATGCCCAGGTAGCGGATAGAAGACACCCACTGAAGGGGGACCGAGGACACCGTCTGCCCCAGAGTCGGCTTGTCTATGGGCATGATCTGGGACTTACTCCAGTTTATTTTCAAGCCAGACTGTGCTGAGAAATGGGAGATAATTTCCAACGCTGCTGCCAGGGAGGGCCCGGAGTCACCGAGAAACAATAGAAGGTCGTCAGCATACAAAGCCAGCTTTTCAGTTATTGATCCCACCCTGATACCCTCCACTGCCTCCGAACCCCGCAGGGCCACGGCCAAGGGTTCCATGGCCAGAGCGAATAGGAACGGAGACAGTGGACAGCCCTGTCTGGTGCCCCTCTCAACCGAGAAGGGAGCAGAAAGGTGGCCACCCAATTTAATTTGAGCCTTTGGAGATTTGTATAGAATACTTATCCATTTACGGAAAACAGGGCCAAAGCCAAAAGCTGTCAAGACAGCTTGCATAAAATCCCACGTCACCGTATCAAACGCCTTTTCTATATCAAAAGCGACCAACACCCGTGACTGGGAGGGAGAGGAGGGGGTGATCTGGAGATGAGTGAAAACTCGTCTTAAGTTAATATCAGTGGATTTACCAGGCATAAAGCCGGTTTGATCTATGTTTACTATACCAGCCAGCACACCCACCAATCTGTTAGCCAGGACCTTAGCTAAAATTTTTAGGTGACAGTTAAGCAGAGAAATGGGTCGGTAGGAGGCGCAGTATCTAGAGTCCTTGCCAGGCTTAGGGAGCAGAACAATAAGCATTATACATAGAGGGGGGCAGGGAACCCGAGTCAAAGCACTGGGAGTACAACCTTTGCAATTTAGGAGCCAGCCTAGCTGCGTACTGCCGATACCATTCTCCAGGAAGACCATCAGGACCCGGAGTCTTCGAAGGAGGAAGGGACGCAAGAGCCTGAACCGAGATCGGCGCATCCAGCCTCCCCACCTCCTCCTCCAACAACTGCGGCAAGGATAATTTTTGCAGCTCAGACAGAACACTCACTGAGGAGAGACATTGTGGTTTTCGATAGAGCTCCCCAAAGAAGGCCTCAAACTCCTGTAGGATGGCCTCGGCCATCTATACTCGAACCATCTCCAGATAGCAGCCCGGAGACCACCGTCTGATAATGAGGTTCTGCCACCAGATTGGCTAAAAGACGGCCATTCTTATCCCCAGCCTCAGAGTCTACCTGCCAGCACTTTAGCATCTGTATGAGTGAGGGAAGTGAAATGAAGGGTCAGCTCCCTTCGAGCTTGGGCTAGATGTAAAAACCCCTCTGGGGAAGGATGGTCAGCGAAGGCCGCAGAGGCGTCAGCCTCCTGTGCTTCCAGCTGTGTTGTAGTGGCATTATGGTCAACCCGTACCGATTTAATGACAGAGATGTAACCTCCTCTAATTGTGGCCTTAAAGGCATCCCAAACCATCTCCAGGGAGGAGGAGTCTTCATTAGTCGACCAATAGAAATCTATCAGTGGATTAATTATTTCAGACACCTTCTCGTCCTAAATCCATCTAGGTGCCAGTCTCCAGGCCCTGGAGTCTCTTCTCTCCCCCACCTGAAGAGTTAACTCCAGGGGGGAGTGATCCGAGAGCCCTGTTGGAAGGTACGAAGCTCCTGACAGTTTAGTTAAGACCTGAGTATTCCCAAAGGCAAGGTCAATCCTGGAGCCAGACTTATGAGTGGATGACATACAGGAGAAAATTTTAGCCTCAAAATGTTTCCAGCGCCACAACTCCTCCACTCCAAAGGTGTCAGCCCAACCCTTCAGCTCTGCAGAGGCCATACGGTTTGGATTAGAGGAATCTAGGGTTGCGTCAAGAATTGCATTAAAGTCTCCGGCAATAATGACATGGGCAGGCAGCAGAGGGGCCAGCTTTTCATAAATAGTATATAGCAAACCGCAATCCACCGGAGGGGGTAGATATACATTCACCAGAGCCCACTTTAATGAATAAATTTCAATCAGGAGAATAATAAATCTCCCACCAGGATCTGAAACAATTCTGATAATCTTGCAAGGCAGAGATTTATTAATGAGTATCGATACCCCTCTGGAGTAAGTGGAGTACGTGGCGTGGAAAGCTTGTCCCACCCAGGGCCTACGCAGGGCCATGATTCGGGAGCCGGTGAGATGTGTCTCCTGTAAAAAGAGTATATGGGGTTTATGAGAGGTTAAGTATTTAAAAACTATGGATCTTTTGAACTTATCATTTAGGCCCCGCACATTCCACGAGACTAATTTATCCGCAGAGAGAGCCATAGAGACAAGAACATATGCATGACGACACACAGGTTAACTTTACCCGGGGGGACCCCACTGAATGGAGACAGATTGTAGCATGGTAGGCTTACCCTGAGACCATTCGTATGGGGAGCCATGAGCACAACGTGAGTATGGAACAATAAGAACATATTTGCAAAACCCCTACTAGCTAGCCAAAACCCCAACATAACGAGGCTAGAAGTTTCAGTCCCGTAACAGTAACACAAACCCGAGTAGAGAAGAAACTCCTGTTATTCCCGATGGAGGGTCTTCAGAGAGCTGTTTCACACCGAAGACCAAAGTCACTTCTTGAACGATGAAGTGTGGGGGAACTGGAACGAATCCCTCTCCACTGCAAGAGGGGAAACCCGATGTAGCTTAGTTTTAGTCTTCCAAACTACTCCGTTAAAAAAGGATGAATGGTAAAGGAGAAAAGGACAAATAGATCTGAGAATTCCGGTTAGATCCAGGGGGGGGGAAGAGTGTCATTATTGAAATGCAGATTATCTCATGGTGTTCAGCCAGTCATCTGCGTCAGAAGGATTCTCAAAGAAGCGGACCGATCCATTGTGTGGGACCCTGAGACGACTAGGGTAGAGCATGCTGTATTTGATGCCTTTCTCACGTAGGCGCCAGCGGACATCAGTGAACGTTTTCCTCTTACGCTGAAGTTCTGCAGAGAAATCCGGGAAGAGCATAATGGCGGAGCCACCATGGGTTAGTGAAGGGTGCTTACTAGCTTCAGAGAGAATTTTGTCCCGGTCCCTGAAGTTAAGAAAGCGAACCAGAAAGGGTCTCGGATTAGCGCCAGGGATAGCTTGTCCCGTAGGGACTCGGTGAGCTCGTTCCACTACGTAAGTTGGGGGGAGATCAGTGAGACCCAGGAGGTCCTTGAAGAAACCCTCGGCAAAAAGTGTGGGGTATTCGCCCTCCTCGCCTTCAGGGAGGCCCAAAACCCGGACATTATTACGTCTGGCCCTGTTTTCTGCATCATCTGATTTGGAGACAAGCATTTGGACTGTGCGTTGTAAGTCCGCAATAGTATTTGCATGGGAAGCCGTAAAGTCCTCAGTAGCAGAGATCCTAGCTTCCGACTCTGACAGCCTGCCTCTGATTTTGTCCAGGTCACTTCTTATAAGTGTACATTCCTCAGCCAAGTGATCGATTCTGGCCAGCATAGCCGAGCTGCTCTGTTCAATAGCGGCAAGGATAACAGTAATGCCATCCTGGGAAGGAGAGGGGGAGGCCGAACCCCCCAGGGAGGATCCAGGCTCCATGGATAGTTCAGACAGTAAAGCCTGTAGTCTATTCACCAAAGAGGCCTTGGGAAGTATCGCAGGAGATGGAGAGGTATGGGCAGATGTACAGGATTTCTTTGCTTTGCTCTTGGATCCCATGAGGTAAGAAGTCCCGGGAAAAACAGGCCAGAAAAAGCAGGAGGGGGGCACACCCGCAACAGTCAGAGGATTAAAAAGAGAATATTGCAAAGAGGTATGTTGGAAGCTGCACCCAATTTGCTGGGAGAGAGGCGCCAATCAACTGGAAGATGTGTGATGCAGGCTAGGCAATAGTTCACCCCCAGATGAAAGAAACACAGGGCCCAGAAAAATCAAGCACTCACCGGAGCTGCTCCAGGTCCCCAAGATCCACACCTGCAGGGGATCAGTAGCTGAGCACAGGATCCAAAGGTGATGTAGCTGGGGCAGCACTCCGTACACCCAGCCAACTCCCAGAGTCTTAGGAGCCCTGATAGTAGAAAGGAGCATGCAGACTTGAGGGCAATATGGCCGCCGTGTCAGCCTCTTCCACCTCCACCCAGCAGTAGTCTGCCGCTCAGAGCCCCCACACTCCCCCTCACTCAGCACCAATGATAGTCTCGGGTCCCCCAGAGGCACTGCAGTATCCCCTGTAACTAAGGGTAGAGGGCTCAGGAATCCGCCGGATCGCGGCCGCTCCGGCCGTCCGCTAATTGAGGCCGCGGCTTCAAGGCCCGAGTAGGCCGCAATCCAAAAAAGTCCGTCCGGACTTAAAATACCCCCCCAGGCAAGGGCATCAGGAATGGCAGAAGGGAAACCTGCAGGATGGAGTCCAACCAGCGCTCAGGAGTAGAGGATTGGTAAGGATTATCCAAGGATTCAGACGGAGCTCTCAGGAAAAGCGTCCGCCGCTGCTCACATCCGGTCACGCCCCCCCCCCCCTCTCAGCATTCTTTGCATTCCAATGTGTTTAATCACACTTACAAAGCACAGAATGGCTCTTAGAAGCAGCACAGCTCTGTTTAATGTGAATCTACTCATCACCCACAGACACTAACTCAAGTATAAGCCGAGGGGGGTCTTTTTCAGCACAAAAAATGTGCTGAAAAACTCGGCTTATACTCGAGTATATACGGTATATATATTGCTTTTTAATATATAGTTCATGAGTATTTACAGTAAATAATGTTTAGGTAATTTTACATGTATAAAACTTGAATAACTTTGTATATATTTTATAAGCATGTTCTTAATTATTGGTGATACTTTATATATTACAATTTTCCTTTAAACTCAGTCCATGCAATAAACAAGATCATTTTTTTCCTCCCGATGTCCTGGTATAACATCCATCAGTGTTTTGCAAGTATCCAATTTACTGTCATCTTCTATATTTGTACAAAGTTTGGCACATCCAATGTGCTTTCATTTCAATATGCATTATAAATTCAAAGTCAGTTTTCCATCCACCAATATCACGCCTGTCTATCATTTTGTTAAGTACAGCTCTGATATACGGCTGCAAAGATGGCAAATTCAACAAGGGAAGACTATTCTGAAAACTATTTTATACAATATATTTTTCCAGTGGCTTGTCTTGGAATGTTAATATTAGCCGGTCTGGTGATACAATCATTTATTGTGGCTGTTCATGTCATTGACTGGCTGAAGGGAAGACCAGTAACAGGTGCTGACCAAATTGTCATTTCCTTCGGGATTTTAAGGATCGTCTTTCACATTGCTAGCTTTCTGTATTACATTTCAGTGCTTTACTGTTTTAAGTTCCCTAAAATTTTTATTATATTTACTGTGTATACTATGTATTCCTCAGCCTTCTCCAACATCTGCTTATCCACACTGCACTCCATTTTCATTTACTTTAAGATATCCACCATTCAAAGCATCTTCTTCTTAAACCTGAAGGCCATCATATCAAGAAGGGTCATCTACATGATCATTGCCTCTGTGCTGTTCTCTTTGATGTACTCAATGGTGTTCGTTGTGATTATACCTATTAAGTCTTTTTGCAATTCAACACAAGTTTACATCGCAGACTATATGCAAAACATAAATATAGTATCATACTCTAATTCATCTTGGGGTATTTTCCCATTTCTAATAGTCTTCATAGCATCCGTCTTTCTTATAATTTTGCTTGGCAATCACATAAATCGAATGAGCAGTCGTAGAAATGTTACTAGCAGCACAGACATCTACCATCGTACTCTAAAGTTTACTGTTGTCTCTGTCCTGATCTGGACTTTTGTTGTCATAACAAGTACACTTGAAGAATATTTGGTTTTGGACCCTATATTGTCATTTTTTATAACTAACATATTTCCAATTCTACACTCTGCTTTGTTAATTTATGTAGCAACTAAACTAAGAAATCAAGTATTCAGGATCGTCCATTGTGGAACTGACTGCTTGTTCAACAGAAAAGCTTCTGGATCTCGCTCTAGAGAAGTGGTGGAGGAGACCTTTTAGTGACTGAAGGAACATGTTAAAATTATGAGAAATCAGACATCAGAATGAGTGCTTTACCTATGCGTGGTACTGAGTTTTCTTCTGTAGGATTGTCCTTTATGGAGCTGACTGCTTGTTCAACAGAAAAGCTTCTGGATCTCGCTCTAGAGAGTCGATGGAGATGACTAGTTTGTGACTGGAGAAACATCGTAAAAATTATAGGCAATCTCTTCATTTTAACCACTTCAGCCCCGGAAGGATTTCACACTTTAGGACCAGAGCCCTTTTTGCGATTCGGCACTGCGTCGCTTTAACTGACAATTGCGCGGTCGTGCGACGTTCTACCCAAACAAAATTTGCGTCATTTTTTCCCACAAATAGAGCTTTCTTTTGGTGGTATTTGATTACCTCTGCGTCATTTCTGATCACCGCTATAAACAAAAGAAGAGCCACAATTTTGCAAAAAAAAAACAAATTTCTTACTTTTTGGTAAAATACAAATCCAAAAAAAAAATATAAAAAAACATTTTTTTCATTGGTTTTGGCCAATTTATATTCTTCCACATATTTGTGATAAAAAAAATCGCAATCAACGTTTATTGATTGGTTTGCGCAAAAGTTGCCGCGTTTACGGACGATGAGAATTCATTTCTGGGGGTTTTTTTTATTTTTTACTAGTAATGGCGGCGATCTGCGATTTTTAGCGGTACTGCGATATTGCAGCGGACATATCGGACCATTTTGTCACTTTTTTTGGGACCATTGGCATTTATACAGCGATCAGTGCTATAAAAATGCACTGATTACTGTGCAAATGCCATTGGCAGTGAAGGTGTTAACCTAGAAGGGGCCTCCGGCGGCGCGCGCTCACAGTGCATGATATCGCAGCCACCGTCGTATGACGGAGTTTTGCGATATCGAGCCATCTTGTCGCCGTCAACCGTCGGCAAGTGGTTAACAAGACATCAGAATGAGTGTTTTACCTAAGTGTGCAACTTTATATATGTCTGCCAAAGGATGTCATTTCCTCAAGGTCAATCAGGATAGCAACTATATGAACATGGTATTTTGACTATATGCTGGTTTGATTTTTGATAATATGTACACCCATTATACCTGACTGTGTCAGGAGTGTGTAACTCTCCTGTTCTATGGCATCTGCTGGTCTCAATCCAGCATTCTGGTTTTGACTGAGCTGCGCCCTCCCTGTCTGACTTTCCACCAGCAGAGTGATGGATGTAGACACAGCCTCTGAGACCAAACTTGTTTTAAGCCTGCCAAGTCCTGCCAAGTCCTTAGTCTCATGCTTGTGATAGTGTTTGCAACACATGCTTCAAGCTCCCTGCTTGCCTTACTTGTTCTTGTACCTTGACCTTTGCTTTCGCCACCCCTACCCTGCCTGCTAGTTTGGACTCCCCTGTTATCAACCTCGTGTTGAACTTTGACTACTCTCTAAACTCTGCCTGCCTTTTGACCACACATTTGATCCTGACTGCTCTCTGAACATTGCCTGCCTTGAACCTGTACCACAAATTGGACCACTCTGCCTGTCTGCCAACCACAAGTACCTATTTGCTGTACTTAGCCGCATCTGCCCCGGTGTGGTAGCCAGGCACTATAGTATTGTGTATAAGACCTGGGGGTGACCAAGTACTGGTAAGCCTGCTTGCCTTATGGGAAAGGGGACTGCTATAAATGAAGCACTACAAATGCCAAATGGATCCTCTGCACACTGCTACACCCTTCACAGCAAACTATGCAATGTAAAACAGGGATATTTAGTTCACATATATTGCAATACATGTTTAAGCTGACCAACTCCGTCAAAGTAATCCCTCTTCTGGCCAGTCCTACAAGTGCTACGGTGGACACCATGCCAACCTGGGGCATAAAGACAAGATGGGGGAGAGCGACTAGGTTCAGATCTGGTCACTGACCTGTGTATAACAGAAAAAAGAGATATACCTGTGCTCAAATCCCAATAGCTTGTACATGTAATGAACTACCAGGTTCTGGTACACCAGAAGGGTGTAGCAGTGTGCAGAGGGTCCATTTGGCATTTGTAGTGTTAACATGTGGTCACACCCCTTTAGCACCTGGTAGTTCATTACATGTACAAGCTATTGGGATCTGAGCACAGGTATATCTCTTTATCTCGTTTTCTGCTATAAATGAAGAACACAGAGCCAGCTATAATGTCTTACCATCAATGCTAGGGGTAGGCATGATGGACTGTCAGTGGTGCATACCATGTTTATATGTTCCCTCTTCTTACCCCTGTTTTCTTGTATATTAATGTGGTACAGATATTGAGATTAATAGGTTGGTGGTTGTTAGGAGTAACATTGTTGCTTGGTATTTTATGTATGATTTTAACACATTGGCTATTTTTTATTTTGAGTTAGTATGTCACGTGTGTGTGTGTGTGTGTTTGTGTGTGTATGTGTGTGTTGGGGGTGGGAACTGATTTTACTTTTGGGTGGGGCAGCACAGAACGTTTTTCACCTTAATGCATAGAATGTATTAAGGAGAAAAACCTTAAGGCTTCAGAATCACTTTAAATTGGAACCACTGGTCAATATGAGGATAGGAGTTGCCTATCTATACATTTTCCAGAACACCTGTATGCTACAGTGGGTATAGAAAAGAATCCTCCCCCTTTAAATAATCACATTTTGTTGCTTTGCAGTCTGAAATGAAGATAGACACAAGATAGTTTATGGTTTATCCAGCTATATTTACTAGTGCAACTTAAAACATCCAAGTGAAAGATATAACACCAACACATCAGACAATTTTGTTTTAAAAAAATTCAAAAACACAATCACTGAGTTGGAAAAAGGATACCATCAAATTCTTGACAAAAATCTGCTGTCCTCTGCCAGAAAGTTGTCAATGGGAAGAAGCTTTACCTTCCAATGTGATAATGACCCAAAAATGACCACACAGTGGTTGGAGGAGAAAAGGTGAATGTCCCTGCATGGCCTAGTCAGAGCCCAGACTTAAACCCCATTGAAAATCTGTGGAATGACTTGAAGACTGCAGTCCACAAACGGTTACCATTAAATGTATCTGAACTTGAGCAGCTCTGCAGAGAAGAGTGGGCATACATTGCAAAGTCTAGATGTGCAAAGTTAGTAGAGACAAATCCCAACAGGCTAAAAGCTCTAATTAAAGCTGGTTCAACAAAATACTGGGGGTGATCCTATTTCAAACTCAGTGATTCTGTTTTTGATTTTTTTTTTCAGGCTTGTTTGCGTTATATCTTTCATTTGGATGTTATAAGTTGCACTAGTAAATACAGCTGGATAAAACAAAAACTGTGTTTGTCTTCATTTCAGACTGCAAAGCAACAAAATGTGATTATTTTAAAGGGTGGTGATTCTACACCCACTGTATAAACACTTTTAAATTCACACGAGGGCCCTATCCCTACAAGTATACATGGGATCTTTGCCCAGTGACCATCCGGGACCTTATGGCTTTACATGTGCATAGATAAATTGCTGTTTTAATAGATTTATCTGATCTCTGTACCCTCAGCACTGACAAATTTAATCTAGTATCAAGAATGTTGTTGAAATGAAGTATACACATCTTTTCTCTTCCAAAATGAACATCACAGGCTATGGCTGATGAAACCAACACCACCCTGTAGCTTTACTGATATTGAAATTGAGGGCAAAATCAAAATTTTGAGCTGCAACCAGAACAGGATTAGAGGGAAAATCTTCCAACAGGGACACCACTTGCTCCTGTAACAGCTGTCTAAGGGGAGATGTCCCTCAATTTAGAAAAATATCATCTCACTTCCTGTTTGGCTGTACTTCTGTGGATTGCAATTTGTTCTCGTGACCCGTGTTCAGCACACAGTGGGCGCGAATCGCCGTTTGTGGCCGTGGGTCGGGTGGACTCGATGTCCGTCGGCGATCCACGATCGCCTAATACAGAATAAAAGCGGGGAAACACTAAAGTAAACATGGCGGTTCCCTACTCTGTCAGACGGCATGACAGGGATCTACTGATCCCTGTCATCAGGATCAGTTAGATCTGTCATGCCCCTGCCAGCCCAGCCCCCACACAGTTAGAACACGCCTAGGGAACCCAGTTATCCCCTTGACTGCACCCTGTAGGTTAATCCCTTCCCTGCCAGTGACATTTATACAGTAATCAGTGGCAATTTTTTAGCTCTGATCACTGTATACATGTCAATAGTCCCAAAAAAGTGTAAAAAATGTCAGATTTGTCCGCCGCAATATCACAGTCCCGATAAAAATCATGGATCGCTGCCATTACTATTAAAAAATAAAAAAAAAATAGTAAAAACGCCATAAATTAATTCTCATAGATGGTAAACGTGGCAACTTTTGCACAAACCAATCAATATACGCCTATTGCGTTTTTTTTTACCACAAATATGTAGAAGAATATATATCAGCCTAAACTGATGAATAATTAGTTTTTTTATATTTTTTTTTTTGGACATGTTATAGCAAAAAGTAAAAAATATATATTTTTTTTTTCAAAATTGTCGCTCTTTTGTTTATAGCGCAAAAAATAAAAAATTGCAGAAGTAATCAAATACCACCAAAAGAAAGCTCTATTTGTGGGAAAAAAAGGACGTCAGTTTTGTTTGGGTACAATGTCGCACGACTGTGCAATTGTCAGTTAAAGCGACGTAGTGCCGAAAGTGCTCTGGTGAGGAAGTGGGTAACTCCTTCCGGGGCTGAAGTGGTGCATCTATAATTTCTGCACCTGTTAAAACATTTCACAGAACAGTTTGCCACCAAGTGTCAACTACATACAATAAATCTCATGGATTTTGAATAGCCAGTCTTTCTAGGGCTGAAAGGCATTTCATTAAGAGCTTTGCTGAAGATGCCACTGTTGTTATAAGACCAATGGATAATGGTGGAACTGTGGTGACTTTTAGATAGAGCTTATTATTGCCATGAGATTCTCACAGAAAAAGGAAAATGCCAAAACCTAAGCTCCACTACCTTGTGACCCCACAGTTTACTATAAACAGGTTGTTGACACCCTAATAATAGGTGGACAAGACTAAGGTTGGATTACTCAGGATCAATTTTGAATTCCTTACAATGGACTTCCCTTGCTGTATTATTTATACCTAACTTAAGATCCACAAGGACCCCCAATCCTGTTTGTTCAATTTTGATGAGTGGGTGCTTTCTTCAGTCTTTGGCAGTCTTTGCTGATCATTTTTACAGCCCTTGGTCTCTAGTATGTTTTTGTTCCTTAGATAATCCATACCCCCTTAAAGTGGTTGTTAAGCCGCTTTCACTAAATCCTGTAATTCCCTCTGTACCATAATAAGTGTCCCTGTGTCTGTGTTATGTAAAAAATCTGCCGGATTGTACCTATATAAACTCGGCTCCCTGCGCTCAGCTGACTGTCGGCTCTCTTCTCTCTCGGCTCACAGATCCAGTGGGCGGGGCCGAGCACTCCCACTGACGTCAGCCGCGGAGGAGGGGGAGAGAGCCGACAGTCAGCTGATCGACGAGAACCGCTCTCATATAGGTACAGAATGGCAGATTTTTTACATTACACAGACACGGGAATACTTGTTATTATGGTACAGAGGTAATTACAGGATTTTGTTGAAAATATGAGAGCAGCAGGAGCGTTGGGGGAAGGCACTGTCACGAGCAGACAGTCAGAGAGGGGAGAGGACACAGGAGACAGAGAGCAGGGCTCAGACGGAGGCACGTATACTGACCATGCTGTCAGGGCTCAGCAGCCCTGATATATCATAGTCTAAGTACAGGGGGAAGGGTATAGCCAGGCAGGATCAGGCAAGTTTTTTAGGTGACACAGGGGGCCAAATGACACAGCACAAGCACTGTGCTGTATAACATGCTTTAGGTGAACAGGATCTGTTTTTTTTTTTGGGTTAACAACCGCTTTAAAGATATTGGATATCTTCCATCCAACATTATTCTTGCAATCAGAGACATCAACAGGCTATATACTACTATACCACATAACGATGGTATATTGTACATCAAGCACTGGAGGGCTACAACCATAACCACACACCCTTACCCTATCAGGTATTTCTCATTGTTTATTTGAGATTCATGCTCACGCTTAATTACCTTAAATTTGAGAACAAATGTTGTATATAAACGTCAGGGACGGCTATGGGGTTGAATGTGCCACCGTCATTTGTCAATTTGTACATGCCGATATATACTGTAAGCATAGTATCCTACTACCCCACTGGGTCGGGATGGATTATTATATGGATGTTCCATCATTGATTTACTCTTAGTAAGGATGGGCTAAGCTGTTGATCTGTCCAATCTAACTGATGAACTGAATGACACACAGTCACTGGTCAAACTAACTGGTAGCCGCTCAGAACATGACATCTGTTTTTAGATCTTAATGTTTATAAATGACACACCTCACAGGGTATAACATTTGATACCAAACTATACTGTAAAGACACTGACAGAAATACACTTTTACATGCAAGAAATGCCCACCAATGTTTGCTCTTGAAGGACAACCCTTAGGATCAGATGCTAAAGGTTAAAAGCTACAATTCTGATTCTGCAGCAGCAGAAAACATTAAGCTTAATGAGATGATAGAAGGTTCTTACTCTCTTAGACTGCTCAAGGAACAACAGCAGAGTTATGGGTATTTTCTTGAGAAACCTTACTACAAGCTTGTAACAAGGACAGTACCAACTGATATCAACTATTTTTCACTGCTAAATTGTCTACAGCTAGTCTAGTTATTAAACAGTCGTGTATGTCTACTTTGCCTGATTGCTAACAATCAGAATTTTATTTTTTTCTTTCCAATATTTTTATTGTAAATTTCCATAAAAATGTATAACATTTACATATATTAAATATCATAGAACCAATAGAGAGCTAGCACATACAGATAAAAGCAATAGGGTCAGATTAATTTACTGTTAACGGTTTTGAATGTAGGGTCCCTACCCTCGTTAGAAGGGAAAGAGCATGCCTACCACCGCCAGACACTCCATTCGGGATCTAGCTGTGTCATGGCGGAGGAGGCGGCCCATCCCTTCGTCAGCAGTATTCCTATGGCTAGAATTGCATGTCATAACATAAACATCATGAGGTGGTGTATGATATCTGGTTGATTTGTATGTGCATATGGCTCTATGTAGTATATAGAGTGAAATAAACAAAATCACAAAATGAATAGATACTTTGTCTTAACAAACAGGAACAATTGGACAGCAATAAACTGGTGTAAGACAGGTTAGTTGACTTGATAAGTCATTCAGGTCATAGTATTGGGAGGGGGAGATAGATAGGAAAGAAAGGAGAGTAGAAAAAAGTAGAGAGAAAGAACCGCAATGGGAAGTCAATGGTCTCCGGGGGACCCAGTGCTAAATACTGACTATAGTTGGGGGTTAGTATTCAAGGTTCTAGTAGGGAACCAGCAAAGTCTGGGGGTAGGAAGTGGTCAACCCAGGCCTGCCATATTTTGAGATGCTTTGAAATTCTATCTTGAATGGTAGCTTCAATTTTGCTATGGATCATGATTTGGGTGATTCTGTTTCTTGCTTCAGCTATACAGAGTTTAGGGGATTTCCATGCTCGTGCAATTGTCTGTTTAGCCGCGGTCATAACCTGCATTATGAGACAAAATTGGGCTCTAGTACAATCTAGGGTCTTTTGATTCAATAATGCAAGTGCTGGGTCTGGCGTTAGTGTCATGTTGACCAAGGTGGAGGCCATTTAAAAGATATCAGCCCAAAATTGTCTTGCTATTGGGCATGTCCACCATACTTGGCCACAGGCCCGGAAACATCCAGATGAATAACCTGTTAGGAATTTAGCTATTCTTGCCTGGACCAAGTACCACCTCAGAAGAACTTTATAATTAGTCTCAAGTGCTAGTATGTTTTGGGAAGCAGATTTAGTGTTTGCCCATATATCCTCCCATTCTTCGGCTTCTAGGTCAATCTCCAGGTCACGACACAACTGCACTGTGTAAGTCGGCACATTGACTAATGGAGATGTCAAGTGACTATATATACGGGATATGATACCTGGAGTTTGTGGGTCTGAATCACATATGCCCTCAAAGAACGTTGGGCTATCAAGAGAGGAGTGTGTGCGAGTAAACTTTTTGAAAAAGTGTGTTATCTGTAGGTGGTGGAAATATTCCCTAAGCAGGAGGTTGGTCTATTCTCTTAAAGTGGCAAATGATTTTAGAGTGCTGCTAGTTGCGAGATCATAGATACGGGTCAGAATTAATGACTGCCACGTGTGAAATGAGAGAGGATCCTTAAAGGCTGGATAGAAACCTGGGTGGTTTAGGAAGGAAAGCGGTGGAGTATAACGGGACATTTATTTGGATGAGATCTCGTAGCTTATCCCATAGTTGAAGAGAGTGCTGGGTCACTGGATTAATTATGGTGCCGCAATCGTGGCAAGACATTCATAGCAAATTGTGTATTGTTAATGGGTGAAGTCAATAGCTTCAAGTCTCATCCATAATGGAAGTTCAACCTTCACATGATAAAGAGTGATTTGTGCCAACTGGGCAGCATAGTAGTATGTAAGAAAACAAGGAAACCCCAGGCCACCGTTTAGCCTGCTCCGTAGTAAGACCGATTGGGGCACTCTAGTACTTGTAGAGCCCCAAATGCACCTGAACAGCCGACCCTGTATAGCTCGAAAGAAGTACGAGGGAATCATTACTGGAAGAACCCTAAAGAGGTATAGGATTTTGGGGAGTAAGGTCATTTTGACAGCCGCTATGCGTCCGAACCATGAGACACCAAGTGGCTGCCAAGTAGCTGCAACTGTTTACGGAATAGCACTGAGGGGGGATGTGATTCAGAGGCATACAGAGATTTATCCAAATGTGGGTGTATAATCTGGTTAGAGTCACCGCACGCAATCAATGTGCCTTTACATTGAGCCATTATTGTCTGTTAAAGATGGGAGATGGGGATAGGGTTATCATTAGGGGCGTAATAGTACACAAAATGTGGTCTACACCTCCTGGTGGAGGCCTACTAGTATAATATAGTGACCTTTGGGGTCTTTGATCACGGCAAGGGGGGTAAACAGCGTAGTTTAGTGGAATGCCAATAGAACACCTCTATGTTTAGTGTTGGCAGATGCCGTGAATACTTGCGGATAGCGTGAACTGAACTATTTAGGGAACATATTTCTTTTCAAAATGAGTCTCCTAGACACCCACCACTCCAGCCTTTATGGATGCAAACGTTTGAAAGACCTTCACCCTTTTATGAGGAGAGTTCAGGCCCTTCACATTTAATAATAAAATGTTTAGAGGGGCCATGTTAAGTGAGAGAGAGAGTTGTTGTGAGGAACCAGAGATCCCGCGGTACTGGAGGAGAGGTATAGAGAAAGTAGAAAGAAAGAAGGTTTTCCAAGAATAGAAGAAAAGTTCTGTGAGGCATCCACAAAAAAGAAGAGCATTGTTGTGTGTGTAATATTGCCCAACTGTGTACCAGCTGGCCCAAGCGTGTAGGCACCAGACAAAGGGGGGTAGCAGTGCAAGTCCATGAAATTTAACCATTTTAGACTTATAATATCTCAGTATTGTTATATTAAGTATCATATATATATAAGACCCTGAGGTGAGGGTAGGAAAGGGAGGTGGGGGAGGGAAGGAACAGGGGGACTTGGGTGGGGGACAGGGCAGGGTGAAAAGGGAGGAAGGGAAGGGAGGGGGGAAGGAGAAGTCTAAGGAAGAGGGGATATAGTAGAAGGCGGGTTGTACCCCAGGTTATTGGGATCGCTTAGAAAATGAAGTACGCCTAGTGAGTCTCAATCTAATAACTTAGTTATATTTCTAATGGTGAAAAATCCACAACACTGGCGTTATGTGTTCTTCATGGCATAATAGTCCGGTGTTATAATAACTATACACATTTCTAAGTAAAGATAATCATATGTCTAAACCAAACCTGAATCTTTGTAGCCCAATGGGGTTACTAAGTCAATAACAGAGACCAAAGCAATTAAGGGCTCACAGTAGAGCTTGTGCCGCAGTCCTCTGGCTGCCTAGGACCTATAAAAAACAACAATAGTCAGGGTAGAGTGTTTTGCAGGACTGCAGCCAGGGGAGGTACTCAAAAAGGTGAGACAAAAGTTAGACAAGTCAACACGGAGAAAGGGTGGCAGGATCTCTTGAGCTAGATGCCATTACCCGAAGTGGAGTACCCTTCCGAATCGATGATGGACCCAGCGGGGTGTGTTTGGGTGTGGTATTATACGGGTGGGTAGCATGGCGAGCTGGTGTTCGGGGTAGTGATGTCTCAGATATCTGATCAGTCGTTGCTAGTTGCAGTGATTCCAGGAGGCGTTGTAGCACTTCTGGGGATGTGCAGGAGCACTGTTGAGCACGATAGGTGAATTGTAAGGCAAATAGAAATCGCCATGTATATTTGAGCTGGTGTTGTACTAAAATCTGAAGCTGGGGCTTCATAGCTCGACATTTTGCCACTGTGAAGGGAGCCAGGTCTGAAAATAGCTGATAGGCATGTCCCTGAAACAGAAGAGTGTCCTTTGTACGGGCAGCCGATAGCAATTTCTCTTTTGTGCGTAAATAGTGAAGCTTGACAATTATATTACGTGGCAGGCCATCCTGTTGGCGACAAGTGAGGGCCCTATGGATTCTATCAAACTCCAGTCTTTCCATTGGTATTAAAGGAGACAGTTCCTGGAATAAAGCAGTGGTAAAAGAGGTCAAATCATCCACCGATTCCGGGATGCCACGGACTCGCAGATTGAATCTGCGGGAGCAGTTCTCTGTGCCTTCCAGACGGGAGAGGAGCGTTTTGTTCTCCTCACAGAGCATCTCCTGTTCCCGAGCCTGTTCTTGCAGAGTGAGTTCAAGATGATCCACTCTAGTCTCTAGATCTGATGTTCGTTGGCCCAGCTCTCTGATTTCACAGGTTAGTCTATTTGTGATCTGCGCAGATGTAATTTTGAGTGCTTTGTGCAGCATAGTTTCCATGTGTTTAAAGAATTATTTCTATGACATACCTGAGTAGGGCAAGGCAGGTGATCCACTGAGGGGGATTTCTGCATCGGAGTCACCCCCCATATCTCCGAGCCCGGAGCAGGAGGGTGAATCCGCATGTTGTTGTGCAGCGTCCTTCGCCACCATCTTGTTTGAGGCGCGGGAAAAAGCCTCTTTGATGGGCTTAGGCTTGTTTTTCCCCCTGTGGCCCATAAGAACCATCTTGGGTGGGCAGCTGAATCTCCGGGTGATGATCCCGGGGTCTGAGATCGCAGGGTGTGGTGCAGGTCGGTATTATCGCCCGGTAAAGCTACGAGGAATGCGGAGCTCTAGTGGGCTGTGTCCGCCATGCCGAGCCTCACGCATGCGCCCCCAGAATCATATATTTTTTTAACTGTAATTTACTGATGATCAGGTACCGCCACAGATGCAATTTGCATGTTTTGTCCGCGTGGATTTTGCCCCTCCTTTAGGGGTTATAGCTTGTTTTTCTGTATATAACTGGTGGGGCAGATATTGAGATTCATTTTTTTGTGGGTATTAATGATCACACTGGTGTAAGAGTGTGAGTTCATTTTTGGGTTAGGTATTTCATTTTTGAGTTGTATTCCTGTTGGTTGTGCAAATGTAAACCCACTCGCGCCAAAAAACTGTGCTAATTGGTGTACTAATAATAAAGTGCTAAAGTGCTGGCAGCTGCTGGTAGGTTTCACCCTTCAGATTAGGATAAATGTTATAAATTAAAAGAACCAGCTCTACACTAACTAAACTCCTTTCAAACTGTTAGGAAAACACATGCAAACCAGTGTATGTGCATACCAATATAACTTGGTGCAACTGTGAAGAGATTGTAATAAAAAATGTACCATAAATTATGATGAATATTTATTATATTATACTATCCAATGATTGTATTCCTTATGTGCCAAACTGCAGAAAAATGTTCTCAAAGTGCGTAGAAAAACACACACAAACTGAATAAAAATTATTTCCTGGTGCATCATGGCAGCATACACATGGGCTGTGGCTCCGTCCCCACAACATGATAGGACTGGTTAACTATAAATCAAAGACAGACCCGGCTCACAGCATTCTCCTTTTTTTCCTCACCTGATCAGGACTGGAGTCGCGAGCTTTTTTTCCTCTTACGACACTCGGCCCAGACAGAAACTAAATATCAATTGGTCAGGATAGTACAACACCCCTGCCTCGGTGTCGGGTACACATACGACGGTACTACGTGGTCCTTTATTAAAAATAAGTCAAACACACACAAAAAGATGCGTGAAACTCTTGTAAAAAGACGTCAAACCGTGTATTCCTTATGTTAGTAACCTATCATATTATATTATTTATAAGTAGTATTAAATACCATGTAAAAAATAATGTTAGAGAAGTGTCAACGTGGTTCAATATAACCATACGTGTATGTGACCAAACGTACACAAAAGGATTGTCAAACTTTCCTCAAATCAATCACATCTCGAC
>BLSH010042490.1:246165-257507 GCA_018402905.1 Glandirana rugosa
CCTACACCAAGAGAGTGAGTTGGTTCTTTCTACCATTTGATATAGTCCTAAAACTCCAGACTGCCTTTATCCATGTGATGTCTTTCTCCTTCGACTTTAACCAGGAAGTTAGTCTACCATCTTTCTTGGTTGAGTGAGAGAACCACATCCCCTGGATGTTGATTTAACCTTGGTGACCTGCTTGGCAGCTACCTTTTCATTCGGGAAAACTGAAACCTGTACTTGGTTCCAGGGTGGCTTAAGGCAGGGCCAATCAGCATCAACATGTACAGTCATATCCTAGATTAAGACAATTAAAAGAGCCTACTCTCCACAAGACCTTCCTGTTTCGGATGACTTAGGAGCACATTCAACTAGGGCAGTGCCAGCTCAGTGCAAAGCTCAGTGCTGAGTGTCTCCTGAGGCTATTTGCAAGTCAGCAATATGGTCCTCCCAGGAAACACCTTTATTACGCTTTAAGTGAACCCGGCTCACGACAGTAAAATTTGGAAAATTCATGGTGCATAATTGCGCTTCTGATCATTACAAAATTTTTCTTGCACCCTCCCATATGGCGAGTTAGGTCACCAGGAAAACTGAAAATTGTATACTCACCTTTCCGTAATTTTCCTTTCCTGGTGCATCTTCATGGCAGCATACAGATTCCTGCCCAAATTGGTGAGAGTTACAGAGAATGCTGTGAGCCTGGTCTGTCTTTGATTTATAGTTAACCAGTCCTATCATGTTGTGGGGGCGGAGCCACAACCCATGTGTATGCTGCCATGAAGATGCATCAGGAAAGGAAAATTACGGAAAGGTGAGTATACAATTTTCCGTTATATATATATATATATATAAACAGTCCCAGAAAAAATTCTAAAAAGATGTGATGATGAAGTCTTTGTGCAGTGGAAAATTCCAAATTCCAAACTCCACCCAATGTACCAGTGCAAATACTAAGATAAGATAAGGGTCTGCACTTACCAGATGATGATGACCCCTCTTTGCCTTATAGCAAGAGAGATCTGCCAAAGCTTTGTGGGTATCCCAACCCTACAGGTTACACTCTGACCTGGACCCTTGTGGATAGCCCTCTTACTCCTCCAGAGCCTCAGATGCAGGGCTATACACCAGCAATGTGCAATGAACAAAAAGAAAAAAAAAGGAAGAAAAAACTCCTCATGGTGTAGTATCCAAATTAATCGTTTTATTGTAAAATCCTCCACGGAGTGTGCATTACAATAAACAGGGATTTAAAAACATATTCCCGCGGAAATACGTTTTTAATCCCCATTTTTCGTAATGCACAACCCCGTGGAGGGTCTTACAATAAAAAGATTCCTCTGGATACTATGTATATATATATATATCATTTTTATTCAGTTTGTGTGTGCTTTTCTACGCACTTTGAGAACATTTTTCTGTGGTTTGGCACATAAGGAATGCAATCATTGGATAGTATAATATAATATATATTCATTATAATTTATTGTAATTTTTTATTACAGTCTCTTCACAATTGCACCAAGTTGTATTGGTATGCACATACACTGGTTTGCATTTCTTCTCCTAATAGTTTGAAAGGAGTTTAGTTAGTATAGCTCTGGTTCTTTTAATTTATACCATTCCTGTTGGTTACCTTGAGGTGGCTGTGGCCCACAGAAACATTGGCCATAGAATAAAGCTTTCATTTGTGCTATATGCTCCTGCCCTACCTCTACAAGTTACATAAATACAGTATATAGTACTGTGCAAAAGTCTTAGGCAGGTGTGGAAAAATTTTGTAAATGAAGGATGCTTTCAGAAATAGAAGTGTTAATAGTTTATTTTTTATCAATTAACAAAATGGAAAGTAAATGAACAAAGGATAAATCAAAATCATATCAATATTCTGTGTGACCACCCTTTGACTTCAAACCAGCATCAATTCTTCTAGGTAAACTTGCACACAGTTTTTGAAGGAACTTGGCAGGTAGGTTGTTCCAAACATCTTGGAGAACTAATCGCAGATCTTCCCTAGATGTAGGCTGCCTCAAATCCTTCTGTCTCTTCGTGTAATTCCAGACAGACTCCGTAGGGACCAAACCCTCACTTCCATTCTTAATGACGTTGGCTGTATGTTTCGGGTCATTGTCCTGCTGCAGAATAAATTTGGGTCCAACCTCATTTTTATTGATTGTAAGAATACACATTATACAGGTAATTGGAACTGGCAAGTCATACATCACAGTTATGCATCACACAAAAAATCTTTCTTCCTGCACTTAGCTTCTGAAAAATCTTTAACTCATCAAACCTTATCAGCTTGAGGACACTGCTCTCGACAGCCAGTTGGCACAGAGCACTTAGTCTTTCATGAGTCATCATGGTAGTCAGATAATTCTTTATCGGTTCCAATTTGCTGAACGGCCTTTCCCAATGTAGCGCCCCTCTAATTTTGGGTACTAGTGAGTGTATATAGTTTTTGGCTCTCTCTGCTTAACTGGAGAACAGATAGGCAAATGTATATGCTATCTGCTTATCAGAGAGCCTGGATTTGAGTAAGGTCTGCTCAATGTGCTCTGGTGCTGATTCATGTGAGTTTTTCACTGTCCAATTGTATGGGTCCCTATTGGGCAGTGTGAGGAGAACCCAGCCAGTGACAGCAGGTGTATTTGAAGGTGGTTCTGACCAACTAACAGGGGAACACCTTCCCAAGCATCTTGGGTGAACACCTTCATATAAAAGGTAGCACATGGGCTCAAGGTGAGGAGTTCCCCCCACCCAGACCTTAGGGGTGGAGGCGTGTGTTTTAACTTCTGGCTGCTAGGCCGGAGGGCCTATCCAGGAGGCTGTGGATGCTGGGCCTGGTCGAGGCCTAGTTGAAGTTGCTGAAGCTGCGGCCCAGAGTTCTTTAGAAGCTGACAGAGGGAGGACGTCCTGGGATTCGGTCAGATACCACAGTGGCAAAGTGTCGATTGGAAGTTGGAAGGAGGCTACCGACTGTCCCGGGACATGGTGTGAGTACAGACCCATGAAGGTATCCCTGAGACTGTGTTGCTAGAATTTCCCCTGCCCTCAGCAGGGGAATCAGCTAATCGGGTGTGCCAGCTAGAAAGGAGACACTGGTGAGTGTCTTGAAGAACAGAGTCAAGTTTATCCTGTCTTGCTTAAAAAGGGACCTGTTCCACTAAAGTCAGCCTGCCATAAAGTGCCATTGGTAGTCTGCTACACTGAGTTAGAAAGGAGACACTGGTTAGTGTCTTGAAGAAGCAAAGTCTGGCCTGCCTTTGTTGCTTAAAGATGGACTTGTTTCATTAGGACCAGTTTGTTAAGTGTACCACTGAGATCAGTGGCTGCAGGATAAGCAGGAGGCCCGGGTCATACAAATTAAATTAGCAGCTCCTTCGGGGGTACCGATACACCTGGAACAAAGAGTGACCATCATATATTGTTAGAGCTACACTAACATCTGGAAAGGTATCAGCATGCCCTTCATTATGTAATAAAACTGCCTGTTGAAATGGAGTGAGACATGACCGGAGTTTGGCAAAGGCTGCAAACTGGACAATTTCCTCAACAAGGTCTGGAGGGAAAAGATTTATTTTTTTTTATAAAGGAAATCTGGGGCCCCCTCTGGCAGGGGGCAGGGGCAAATGGCCATTTTGCACCCATATAAATCCAGCACTGCATACAATCCTATAACTTCAGATTGTCTCTATTCTGGAACCAAGTCTCTTATTCCTTCTTAAAACAGAAATAAAGTTAACATTACAACTTGTACTCACCTGTCCACCATTTGTTGATAGCATCAAATATGCTTCAAACATATTCCTTGTACCATCACTTGCACATGCCTATACAATTTCACATTCACAGCCACCAGTCTGTGCTGAGATATGCATAGAGCCCTGCCATGATGACATTCTCATTTGTTTCCAGCATAGGCACTTGTTCTTAGGTCTTTATTTACTTCCTGAAACCAAATGTGACTAGTGACATCACAGGGATTGGAAAATTCTCCTAAAGTAGAAACCTATTTTCTTACTAAATGTAGTTGCACAGTGGAAGAATCCTACTATATATATATATATATTTTTTTTTTTTTTTTTTTCTACTTTCTACTATATAACACATTCAGGGCCAGCTCACACCACATGCGGCCCAGTGCGTTTTCTGCATCAAAAAAGCATGTAAAGTAGGTTATATGGTTTTCAATGGCATAGTTCACACCATTGCGTGTAGTTCCAGTGCATTCCAGTTCCAGAAAAAAAAAAGTAGAACATGCTGCATCTTTCCTGCATTGGACTGTACTGAAGCACTGATAAACGCAACAAAAATGCACTGGAACGCACCTAAACACACCAAAAACGCACTGGAACACAAATGTCCTTATTTAAGGTTAAGAGAAAAGAGGGGGAAAAATGCAATGGGCTGCATAAAAAATACACCAAATACGCACCAAAAAGGCATATGCAGAAAAGCATCTGGTGGTGAAAAAAGCATGCTAAACATAGTAGGTATTCTGCTACCTATTTTTGGTTAAAAAATCCCAATGAGTGTATATTGACTGGTTTACGTGAACATTATAGCGTCTACAAACTATGGGATATATTTATGGATTTTTTTTTTTCTTACACTAGTAACGGAGGCAATCAGTGACTTATAGTGGGACTGCGGCGGACAATCAGACACTAAGGCCTCATGTACACTACTGCTATGGTATGGTATACGGACGTTTGGGAGCAGTTGGGCATTTTTTTTCACCTGCCCCTGAACTCTTCTCTATGTTATCTTATCAGTACATGTACACAGGGTCGTTTAAAGTCATTTCTAGACAGTTGAGTTTAGAAGCTTTTTTTGGAACGCAAAAAAATATGTTCGGACGGAAGTTCAGAGGCATTTGAAACGCCAAATGCTTGTATCAGCGTGTAAATGCTGCTAAACAAGGTAACGCACGTTTAGCAGCGTTTCGTTTACAGGTGTTTTCATTTTAAAAAAAAAAACGTTCCTAGACGCGAACACGGCTAAACGCGGCATGTAAAGCGCAAGTTGAACGGCCATTTTTAAGCGTCGACTTCTAGATGTCAAAAAATCATTCAGGAGAGGTTAAATAAGCACCCTGTGTACATTAAGCCTAAGTGACACTTTTGACGCTTTGTGGGAACCAGTGGCACTAATAATCATTGCTAAAAATATGTATTGTTGCTGTACTAATGACACTGGCTGGGAAAGGGTTAAACATATAGGACAATCAAGGTCTGTAGGTATACCGCTCAATTGCTTCAAATAGGAAAAGAGAAGCAGCAACCCCAAACCCACAATAAGGTGTAATATAAATTAGATTCAAAGGGGGCTGCGCTAATGACTAAACTACCGCATACCAATTAGTAATATGTAATAATGACAATATATGTTATGGTGTGAATACCAAAAATCATAATTGTGAGTCCATGTATAATGAAAATCCACAGTCCACAAAATAAAATTAAGACATTCATATAGACCCCAGTTGTCTATATGTTGGGTAAAAATTGTGCTCATACAAAATCAATAATAGTATGAAGGCACATAGGCAAGGGCGTATCTATGTTTAGTCCTTAAAGTGATGAAAATCCACACTGTAGTAGAGATTATATAAAGGACTCCAGGTGCTTCTATTATAAATCAATGTGTAGTGATCCACCACCAAGCAATACAAGCCGCTTACCAGATGTAAGCGCAATTTGGCTTCTCACCCGGCCAGGGTCCCACCAAGGGATGTAGAGGACTTCTCTCAATAGGTATTGCCCAGAGGCTGCCCAGTTCAACTCCTAGGATCAATCATCCGGCATGTGAAAAAAGACTTATATCAGTGGTTCTCAACTCCTGTCCTCAGGACCCACCAACAGGCCAGATTTTAAGTATTACCTTGGGGAGATGCAGACTAGAATACTGCAATCACTGAGCAGCAAATTATATCACCTGTGATGCATTTCAGTTATCCTGCAAACATGGCCTGTTAGTGGGCCCCGAGGACAGGGGTTGAGAACCACTGACTTATATAGTGTGATATTGCTTTATAAATGGTTTAATATATAAAAAATTGCACTTAAAGCAAGTCCGAATTGGTAGAGCATAAAACAAAGCCGGCCGGCTCAGCGTGTAAACAATTCAATGGCAGTGACATCAGCATGCCCTCCCAACACACGTTTCATCTTCCAACAGACATTCTCCAGGGGATATGACGACGTCTGTTGGAAGACGAAACGTACGTATATATATATATACATGATTCTGCTCCGAGCTCCCGCCCTGTAGCAGTAAAAGTGCTATAGGGCAGTCAGCAAGTGGTTAAGGAATACAAAGGTGGACAGAGATATAACAATATTGTGTTCTTCTCTCCTGTGCTGTAGGTATGGAGTGTTTTTCAGGGCTGCAGATTGGGATTGGGATGGGTTAGATATACATATAAAGGGCAATATTGGTAAGGATAGTACATTTTGAACGTTCTTAAGAAAGGGGAGCCCTGGGTCCCTCCATTCCTCCAATAAACATCAAAAATGAATAACCAATTTTGATGGAAACCAGGGTGGCTTAAAATAAACCCATGCTTTGATCATGTAGGGAAAAGAAATGGAACCACCTAACTCTCCTAGCCCCACTGCTTATAATAATCTTCCATTTTCTCTTCAACTACCAGAGTTCTGTTAAATAACTGGACTGAGCATATGCCTCTATTCCTCTTCCTCCAAGTATGCAGCATATTGTGCCAGAGAGTCCATCACAAGGTACCAAAAGTTTCTATGTTCTGGTGGTTGGAAAGCCATTTTCCTGTGTAAGCTCCCACAAAACGAACTTGGAACTCACATATGGTGTTTCAAAATTCTTGACATCCTATTGAATCTTGCAATCTTATTAAGTTGTCGTGCATGAACAAAGTGCAAGTTTACTTTAAAGTAGAGCTGAAACCACAAATGCCACTCCTCCAGTAGGGTTGCCACCTGTCTGGGATTCACCTGGACAGTTTGGGTTTTGAATCATGCATCTGGGTTTCAGACCACTAGAAACCCGGACACATTATTCAGACCGGACCGGACTATGGCTTCCAAGCAGGGTTGCTGGCTGCAGTTGTGTAAGCCAAGAGTGTCTGTTACACTCTCTTTCACACTGCCCAAAGCCTGCATTAAAAATCCCCCCCCTCCCACTCACACACAGACGGGAGAGGAGAAAGGGCTGGATCTGTTCCTCTTCCTCCCGCCCCTACCCCTCTGTGTCTGCCCACACTTCAATCCCTGCCACTGTGCCTCAGAAAAAGTGGGAGCTGGAAATTTGGAGACCAGCGGCCTCTGATACATCTGGAAGAGAGGTGCAGATTGCCAAGGGGTGAGTGAGCTCACCATACATCCCTGTCTGTGACTGAATCTCCCTCTTCTCTCTCCTGCCCCTGAGAACACTAAGATATATCTCAGAGCACCCCTTATATCAGAGTTCCCCTTTATACCAGAGGCCAAAATGTTCCCCCTTACATCAGTGTCCTCTCAGTACATCAGAGTTCTCAGTGTTCACCCTTAAATCAGGGTTCCTAGAGCATCCCTTATGTTAGAGTTCCTAGAGCTCTCCCTTACATTAGAGTCTGCAGAGTCCCTCCTTACAGTGTAAGGGAACTCTGCAAGTTCAGATGTAAAAGGGGAACTCTGTGGATTCAGATGTAAAAGGGGAATTCTGTAGACTCTGATGTAAAGGGGGGCTCTTGTGATTACCTTCATATGATTAGAATGTTATTTCATTGCAAAATATATATTTATAGTTTATACTAGGAAAAAAAATGCTATACGCCGCTAAAGTTTTGCAGATTTGATTTGAAGTAAAGGTGGCAACCCTATCCTCCAGTGATGCAGCATCTCCATGCTCCCAAGCTAGGCTGGCAGTGACATCTTTACCCAGTCTTAAGGGTTTAAGCTTCTTCAGCCATCAGGAATGGTTATAAAGGCGCAAGGTTTTTTTTTACCTTCATGCATTCTTTGCATGTAAAAAACCTTCAGTGTTCAGCAGCCCTCCTAATACTTACCTGAGCCCCATCTCGATCCAGCAATGTGAATGAGAGCTTTGACTTTCCCGGGTCTCTTTCTCCTCAATAGCTGAGACAGGTGTGGGGGCACAGTCCATAGCTTCCAGCCAGTGAGTCAATGAGGAGAGGGGGCGAGGCCGGATCACGCCCAATGTGTGAATGGGCACACAGAGCAGCAGCTCAGGATCAAGCCTGCTTGGATGACCCCATAGTATGCTGCTTGATATGGGGGCACTCGGCAGGAGGGAGGGGACAGGAGCACCAACAGGGGGACTCAAGGATAGGAGGATCTAGGCTGCTCTGTGCAAAACCACTGTAGAGAGCAGGTAAGTATAACATGTTTGTTATTTAAAAAAAATAAATACATTTGGCCATTATTATCACTGTAATTGGCCAGGGTAACTGCTCAGGCATGTACAGAATTTATTCAAAAGAGGTTTGAGAACAGACAGGTAGTAATGGGGGAGATTTACTAAAACCGGTGCACACAGAATATGGTACAGCTATGCATAGTAATCGATCCCACATCATGCTTTTCATCTGCAGCATTACATTCAGCTGGGTAGTTAGGGTTATCTTAAGACTATTTAAGTACCACTGATACCCCCGCTCGGCTTATTCCTCCAGATGAAGCCACGTGGGGTGGTGAAACATGTAGAGGTCCAGCTTGGCGATGGTACTTGCATCTGACACGTGAGATTTATATGCTTTTTACAGCGGATTTTATTGGACTTTAAGCTGTTCTTATTATTAATATATGTGAGTGCATTATAAGTGGGGCATTGGCATTCATTTTCTCTTACCTTTGGTAAATATGTATTGCACTATTGGAGGTGTCTCTTTTTTGTTTACATGGTGACCTGCTATTGGAGAAACTATTGGGGATTCCAACTACAAGCTAAAACGGGGCATCACTGGGACATATACCCGCGTCAGTCATGCGCCACTAGACCCTTTGGGGTCTTTGCTTGAGATGAGCCTCCAATCTATTAGGGTGGAGGACACAGTGTGGTCACGTTACTGCATGCTTCAGATACAGCACCTATGTGAGACTAGACCCAGTAGGGGTCTTTTCTTGAGGTGAGGGTCCATTCCACCCGGTGAAGGGAGCAAGCCATTTTTTAGCCTGACCATCCACCTGTGGATCGCTATATTCCTCACAAGAAGGGACTCCTTCACATGTTTACTTATAGATTTTGCTTATATTTGTAGATTCTCAGTGTAATCCATCGCTTGATGCCATCAGCACTTTACTTGTTAGCATTGATTGCACATCTATTATTATCACATATTAACTGGCTTTCTATGCACTTTATGAGAAGCACTTGTGTTTTATTTGCACATTTTGTAATATTCCTTTTATATTGCTTTACATGCACTTTTGGTTAGCACTTAGGCACTTTGAAGTATTACTCACTACTAGTCATCATAAGTATTTGTCATTATTGGTTTACTACCTCCTTTCTAATATTGATTGAATACTTGTAGGCAACGCTTCCATATTTTCATTGGTTTTGTATGCATAGTAAACCAATCACTTTTTAACTTCAGCTTGTTCAAATTAGCTTTGGAAATAAAATCTAGAAGCCGATTGGTTACCTTGCACTGCTGCACCAGTTTTAGTAAATCCCCCCCTCTGTTTCCTTGCAGAAAGAAAACAAAATTGGGTGAATTTACTTAAGGTGAATAGACCGTGCACTTTGCCAGTGCAGTTGCACTCATTTTCACTTAGTAAATGTGATAAAGCTGTGCTGGTTTCCATCAACCAATCATGTGCAAGCAAAAATGTTTTGTTTTTATTTTCCTTGAACCTGATTGCATATTCCTTACAAAGTGAAGCTTTACCACATTGCATTTACCAAGGAAATGAGTGTAACTACACTTGCAAAGTGCCCAGTCTACTTGCCTTTAGTAAATCCATCCCTTGTGTGTCTTTTCCTTAACAGAAAAGCCTGCTTGCAAATTACTGCGGGGGAGGAGGAAAACATTCCACTTGTAATGTAGTTGTAATTTGTAATATCATTTCAAAATGATGTCAAAAGTCTTTAGAGGTTAAACAGGTCATGACTGCAGCAGCCATGATGTTGTTCTGCTTTTCATTATCAGGCTTCTGGCTTTTATGTAAATGTGACCTGAGTGGCTATAGAGCTGCCCCATCACATTTACGTTACTCATGGGGTGTCATCCTCTGTTCAATACCCTGGGCTGCATATTGTGTATGGGCCATTAAATACTGTCCAAGGTATCGAGACATACCATGGATCATCAGCATATCTACCCTACCCTAGGAGAACAAGGACACATTAACAAGTTTACAAGGAAATGTCATTTGGTCTCTAGTAGAGTTGAGCGTACCTGAACTGTAAAGTTCGGGTCTGTACCAAACTTTGGGGTGTCTGTGACCCAGACCCGAACCCCGACATTTGAAAAAAGTTTGGGTTCAGGTTCTGGGTTGGGGTATTTGATCACGCATGTTGAATAGCTGCAGGGCAGCCTATCAACAAGCGTTTCACTGGTTTGCCCTTAGAAGCCATCACAGCCATGCCTACTAATGGCATGGCTGTGATTGGCTTGTGCATCATGTGACCCAGCCTCTTTATAAGCTGAAGTCACTTAGTGCTGCAGTCACATGCTCTCTGGGTAGTGTAGGGAGAGGATGCTGCCGGTGCTGTGAGGGACAGATTGCAGATAGATAGGTAGAGATTACTACTACTACTGCTTTTAGGGACAGATTGCAGATCTCATCCTGCATTACAGAAGGATCTAACTGGACTAGGTAGAGCATACTACTTAGAGGGACAGATTATTGTTCTAAAATCATCTTCTAGTTCTATAGGCTCAGGTTCCTGCTGTTGCTGTAATGGACAGATTATTGTTCTAAAATCATTTTACTTCCTTTTGCAGCCCTCTAGCACTTTCCAGGACTAGATGGGGACACTGTAGTCATAAAGGGATGGACATGGTCAGCAATAATACTCAGGTAGGCCGTGGGGTTTAAACAATGCTCAATTGGTACTAAGGGGCCCAAAGTGTGCCAAGAAAATATCCCCCACACCATTATATCACCACCACCAGCCTGAGCCATTGATACAAGGCAGGAGGGATCCATGCTTTCATGTAGTTTAGCCCAAATTCTGACCCTGCCATCTGAATGTCGCAGCTGCAACATTTTTCCAATCTTTTGTCCAATTTTGATGAGCCTGTGTTAACCACTTGCCGACCGCCGATCGGAGATTGACGGCGGCAAAGTGGCTCTGTAACGCAAAACGCCGTCATACGACGGCGGCTGTGTTACAGAGATACTGTGAGCGCGCTAAAATCTTGTTATTAGACA
>BLSH010042490.1:263510-286517 GCA_018402905.1 Glandirana rugosa
GGTCCCCAATGGTCGTCGTTGTCTGTGATCCTAGGGGGAGAGTCCTGGTCACCGCCGACCACTTCAAAATTCTACCACCCAATTCCTCTACAATAACTGCTTTCCAATGAATGCCATCTTAAATCGCCTGATTTTATAATTACATTTTGAACTTTTTTGGACAGATAATGAAGATTTATGTTAGTGAAGCTGCTCAGTTCCAAAAACCAGGGACATTTCTATAGCTCACCATGTGTCAGGGGTTAGTGGAGGATTTCCAGTGTTCCTATTATAAAATAAGGAATTAGGATGGAGCTTGATGGGATATGAAACCCCACATAATGCCAGTCTGTGCCGGGTTCCTGTGCAGACCTCACAGCTCATGTAATTCTTTACCTTTGGGATTTAATGGATGAATGAGCCAGCAATATTTTATTGAGAATTAGGACTGAGAGCTGAGTTATACTGTACATTGTGTACAGAGTGGGTGGAGCCTATAAGGGGTGTGGCTTCTAAGAAGTGGGATGGGGCAAAAAGGAAGGGCAGGGTCTGGCGCCCCACCATCTTAAAACTTCACCAGCCGCCACTGGTCCTGAGAGGGGGATCCTAGTGTCTGTTGCTGCTGGTAACCCCTGGAGCACTAGCATTAAGGCTTGCCTGGCCCGTCACATTGATTATGGAGTCCTGGTGTTATCCACTTTATGCCCTACTGCTTAACCACTTCAGATCCTTAGGATGTCCATGGACGTCCTGGGATTTCAGTGGTGATATCTCAATGATGCCGGCACCTGCAGGCATCATTGAGGTATCTTTTTTTTCCTCAGGCGATTCCCATCACCGTAAAAATGATCACATATCGGCAGTTCAGCCGATTGATCATTCTTACAGGTGATGGGAGGGGACGACCCCCCCTCCCGCCACCCTTCGGTGCTTCTCCCGACTCACCTGAACGATCGGTGACCGGGAGAAGGAATCGCCTGCCGCCGGATCTTAGTACCAGAGATTTCCGAGTGACAGATGGCCCTCTGTGATCTCTATGGCTCTCGGAGGCCCGGGCGCACATAATGACGTCATGGCCAGATCTCCTGAAGTAAACAATGGCAGTTAAAGGAGAAGGAAAGGCTGAGATTGTCCGTTTTTTTTCTGATCTCAGCCTTTTCAGTCTGGAGGGGAGATGTAAGGTCTTATAGACCCTGCATCTCTCCATAAAGAGGACCTGTAACACACTTTTCCTATTACAAGGGATGTTTACATTCCTTGTAATAGGAATAAAAGCGATAAAAAAAAAAAAATTAAGTGAAAGTGTAAAATAAAAAAAATAAAAGTAAAATAAGAAATAAAAAAAAGTTTAAAGCGCCCCGTCCCCGCAAGTTCGCGCACAGAAGCGAACGCATACGTAAGTCGCGCGCGCATATGTAGACGGCGTCCAAACCACACATGTGAGGTATCGCCGCGTGCGTTAGAGTGACAGCAATAATTCTAGTGCAAGACCTCTTCTGTAACTCAAAGCACCTAACCTGTAAAAAAAATTTAAAGCAACGCCTATGGAGATTTTTAAGTACCAAAGTTCGGCGCCATTCCACGAGTTTGCGCAATTTTAAAATTTGACATGTTGGGTATCTATTTACTTGGCGTAACATCATCTTTCACACTATGAAAAAAAAATTGGGCTAACTTTACTGTTTTGTTTTTTTTTTAATTCATTAAAGTTTTTTTTCCAAAAAAAACGCGTTTGAAAAATCGCTGCACAAATAAAACATGACATAAAAATAAACCGCCATTTTATTCCCTAGAATCTTTGCTAAAAAAAAAACATATATAATGTTTGGGGGTTATGAGTAATTTTCTAGCAAAAAAATTATGATTTGTACATGTAGGAGAGGAGTGCCAGAAATGGCCCGGATGGGAACTGGTTAAGGAACTGTATTAAGAAGTAGCTGCAAAAGGAAGAGTGTTCTCACACTCCTGATCCGTGTTCTGGACTATCCCACAACAGCCTTAAGCCACATCCATATTACTTTGCAATAAACTTTAATGGCTCTCTTTTATGGCTCTCCTGTAATCAGCAGAGCAAGTGATTGCTTTGGGCTGCTCTAGGCTCTGTGGCCTGCAGGTTTGATTGCTTCCCCCTGTCTTCTGGAGGCTTCCAGAATGTAGTGGATGGGAGAGTCAAAAGAGCAGCTTGAATAATTATGCAGCTCCAGCCAATCCCTGAGGGAGTGTGATCAGATGGTGGCTGGTGAGTGCATAAATAGTTTGGAGCTTTAGAGAGCAGTGTTCTTCCCCGAGAGGAGAGGTTCCCAGCCAGTAGGGTTTCTGAATGTTGCTTTTTGCCTGACTGCTACTGCACAAAGAGGGGAAGAACCTAGGACACAAATCAGCAGCCCTTGCAGGGGCAAGCATTACACAAGAATTATTTGAGGAACACAATAACACGTTTGAGCTGTATGCTTTACCTCCAAATTCTCCCGATCTCAGTCCATTGCCAATGTCCTAGTCTATGCCTAGTCCTTAATTACTTTGTATGCAAAATTGTGTTAATCCATTTATGCTTACCTAGTTACCAACCCTATTGGGTGGCAATAAAGTTACTACCTGGTTTTGTACCTGGTTTCTTTGATAAAGCATTACTATTGGGTAGTCAGTATTACTATCAGTGATTTCCTCGGATATTGTACGTTTGTACACTCAGCCTGGTGTGTAAGATGAGCTGAAGTTCTTGAGAAGGTTGAGGCAAAGAACAGAGGACCCATCCTATCCAGTGGCTCCTACAGAGGTACACTTCCATTTACTCTTCCACTACTCTATTTGCCTATGGGAGATAGTTGAAATATATGGAACTTCCAGGTAGGGCTGTGACTCATGTGATCTCACCCCTTCCTTCAATGATGCAGCATTGAGAGATTGAGAACCAATTGCCAGAGGCAAGTGTTGTCTCATTGGATGGTGAAGAGTGCTTTTCCTGAGGAAGCTCCCAGAAGATGGACTTGAAGCCTAAACATGGTACTTTTCTGTAGAGGTCTTGGGTTCTTGTGGAAGCTGAGTATAAACAATTAAATGGAGTACAGGAAGTTAAAGACCACCTGTGGGTAAAATTAGACATATAAGCAGGGATGCTGAATGAAGACTGGATAAATGCAAAGCTAAGTAAACAAATTCATAGAGTGATTGAGAACCAATCACCAGAGCCAAGTGTTGTCTCATTGGATGGTGAAGAGTCCTTTTCCTGAGGAGCTTCCAGAAGATAGACTTAAAGCTTAAACGTGATATGTCTCTGTAGGGATCCACTGGGTCTTGGCGTTCTTGGGGAAGCTGAGTATAAATAATTAAAGGGGGTAAAGGAAGTCAAAGATCACCTGCAGGCAAATTAGATATATAAGCAGGAAGGCTAAACGAAGATGGGATAAATGTAAAGCTAAGTAAGTAAACAAATTAGTATTGCTTTTTTGGATAAAATTACAAGTTAAAATACTGTCAATGTACACATGAAGGGATGAAGCCTTGAGAAATAAGATTTATTCTCATGGTCTTTATCTGGTCTTTATCTGAATAAAGCTCAGTACAGCCAATATGCTTCCATTACCATTTGCATCATACATTTAAAAAAAAAAATCCATTATAAATGTCTAATCTAATTTATAGGAAGACAATTCTTGTATACAGTTGCAAAGATGACACATTTTACAAAGAATACATGCTATGAAATTGATTTAATACAATGGAGGGTTGATTTTCTAAAAGCAAATAGACTGTGCACTTTGCAGTTGCACTCATTTTATCCAGAGCTTAGTGAATGCAGTAAAGCTCTGCTGATTTCCATCACCCAATCATGTGTTATCAAAAATGCTGTTTTTTATTGTTTTTTTTTCCTTGCACCTGATTGGGTATTCTTTACCTAATGAAGCTTTACCACATTTACTAAGCTCTGGGGAAAATGAGTGAAACTGCACAGTCTATTTGACTTTAGTAAATCAACCCCAATGTCTGCACTGTAAATCCCTTCTATAAAAAAATGTTTTATTTTTCTAAGGATATTTATTCATTTAATTCTTGTATACCGGAAGGAAGCATTTTCATCCTGCATAATAGTAGAAAATATTTATGGTTGTTGGCTATCAGAGCAATACTCGTGGTAATGTACATGTGTGCTCTTTTCCTTCGATCGCTATTCTGTATCTCTGCTCTCCGGGTTGCTATTAGTACATATATTGTTGCCGGTTGTGACAGACCCAACCGGGGAAGGGACTTCTGGAGAGGACTGCAGGGTGGTCTCTTATCTACTATGGGCCTAGGTTTTAGTCGAACACTACTCTTTGGGAGGTGTGTGCCTGGGGGACACTTGGAGTGGTCTTTCCATGTCTCCCCAAAACACGCAGACTCTGGGAACTGGAAGACCCAGATACACATTTGCAGCCCTATGCCCAAACCAGCAATGACTGATTTAGACTGTGAGACTCAGAACAGATGTTCATATGATCAGCTCAAAGCAACCTGATACTGGGGTCTCCTGCTATAGTCTGTTTATTAAGGTTTTAAGTGTCTTTCTATTAAGTATGTCTCAAGCATTGTGTGCATTCCCGTTATTCAGTGATTCACCTATTGTTTCTGTCTGTCTGCTCATCTCTTGAAGAGATGATTAATATGGTGACCACTGTAACTTGTTATTGAACTATTGTGGGATGCTTATGCTAATGATAATGTTTAATGTACTTTGTATCCAGGGTTGTGGGCTTGGTGCTGAATGGTCTGGGTGGGTACTGAGTCCTAGGTGGCTAGTTGTTTAATTAGCTTAATGTATATGTTCGTGTTGGCTGTTCCTTAGCTATGTTGATTATATTCCTGTTTACAGTTTGTATGGTTAGGGTGATGTGATCAGGCTCTACCTGATATTGTGTGTGGTATATAAATTCTGAATGAGTTTCCAATAAAGGTCAAGTTTCAGTTTGCATCTAAGCTAATGTTGCCTAGTCTTGGGTGCAATATTTAGCTATAATACCTGGTTCCTGGGTCCAGGCTGGAAGAAGCTATATATCTTGATGGGGGCACCCAAGGTGGGTGCTGGATGGTGCCGTCACACTGTTTTTTACTCTGCTTCTTTGAGAGCTGAACACCAATATGTAGACATTCATTCAGCACTTTGCTATAGCACCTGTGTGTGGTGCTTTTGGGATTTTTCCAGGTACAAACACTCACAAATTATATATAAAATATACAATTATTTTATTAAAGCTTATTCATAAAAACATCATATTATCATCTTGTGTTATGAGGTAGTTGAGACAAGACAGTTTGGATGTCCTTGAGAATATACAGTGCCCTTTGTGCTCCCCTGCCTGTACACATTGGAGAGGATTGACTACTTACGAACACATCCCAATCAGTGGTGGATGGTCCATTAGGGGCGCCTGGGTGCCGCCCCTAATTTCCATGTTGGGAGCCAGACTCATAGGTTTCTATGAGATTTTTTTTGGAAGCACATGAATAGAGCCTCAGGCTATTGTCCTTCAGCTTTTCCTCCTGGTCAATCAGGACAGGAGATGGATCTGAAGACCACTGGTTTCTTGAACATGACAATGAGGTTACTGTACTCCAATGGCCTCCACAGTCACCAGATCTCCATCCAATAGAGCACCTTTGAGACGTGGTGGAACGTGGGAATCACATCATGGATGTGCAGCCGACAAATCTGCAGCAACTGTGTGATGCTATCATGTCAATATGGACCAAAATCTCTGAGGAATGTTTCCAGCACCTTGTTGAATCTATGATACGAAGAATGAAGGCAGTTCTGAAGGCAAACGGGAGTCCAAGGTGTACCTAATAAAGTAGACAGTGAGTGTATTTGTACATTGTAATCATATCCTCTCTTAACCACCAGAGTTAATAAGTGTAGTATATGTAATCGATCCTCATAGCTGAGGTCCTCCATCCCTCTCATTAATTTAGTTACCCTTCGTAAAAAAAAACTCTTTCTAAGGCTAGATTCACATTTGATACTTAAACAGCACCTGGACTGGACTGAAAAACGTACAGGACCCTTTTTTTAATTTGCACCACAATTGGCCCGAATATATGTGAACCGGCTCCATTGAAAGCCGGCCTGGTTCACATGTTATGCAAATTGGATGCAGTTCAAACGCATCCAATTGGCATATATGTGAACCGAGACTAATTCAGCAATGTCTTTCCTGAGGACTGGTGATCAAAACTGAACTGCATATTCAAGATGAGACTGAACAGTGTTTTGTGAAGGGGTAGAATTATTGATTTATCTTGTTTTCTATTGCTATTGCTCTATTGCTGTGATGTGTATTTTTGGCACCCAAGTGTATAACTTTACATTTCTCAACATTGAACCTCATCTGCTATGTAGCTCCCCAATCCTAATACGGTCTTCCTGTAATGATGGAACGTCCTGTGATGAAGTTATTTCCCAGCATAATTTGATATCATCAGCAAACACTGAAATTGAACTTGTGGTCCCAACCTCTATGGGCTCTCACAATACTGCCAAGCTCAAGCATTGGCTCTCTTCCCTGTCAGAAAGTCCCTGGGGAAACTCTTTTAGATTTTTACCCAGACTGCTGAGGGGGACCCAGCAAAGCCAACCCTACCCGGGTCTGCCCTGCCTACCAAAAAGCAAAAGGTTAACTATATACAGGCACTAGTACCTGCAGGGTTCTACATGTATAAGGCTACTTTCTCATACCTCCCAACTTTCTAGTATGGGAATGAGGGACACCTATTAGAAAAATGAAGTAGGCATAAGACACACACCCCTACCACGCCCCCCTTAAAATAGAATTGTACCAAATAAAATGAATAGTTAAACCCACGAGTGCTTTTTATCATTACTATTCCTTTATATTGGCTTTTGAAATTTACAAATGCAGCAATTTAGAAATTGGATAAGAGGTTTAGCATTGTAAAATATTTTCTGAAAGATAAGTAGTGCATTCTATATACAACTATATAGATCAGACCAAAATGAGGGACAACTGAGGAGGAAAGAGGGACAGAGGGGGTTTTGAATGAGGGACAGTCCCTCGAAATTAGGGACAGTTGGGAGCTCTGACTTTCTCTTGAGGATAAATGTTATTCATTCATACAGAATACAGTGAATAAGGGAAATACCACTAGAAGAGCTGATGATCATATCAAATCAATATAGTACTTATTATGATAATCAGCTCTGTCTAGTCACCATAATATAGTACTTTCCTGGACCACTATGTTTTCAACAAATGAATAACATTTGAGCTAGAGAGAAAATAGGCTGAGAAAGTTTGATTTTGTCCCCATTTGCACACAATGAATGTAAATGCAGTTTCTAGAAATAAGAACTAATATATTCAGAAAAAGAGGTCAGCAATGGTAGCTTTCATATTTTTTTCACTACAGATTTCCCTTAAAGCGATACTAAAGGTTCCTTTTTTAAATAACAAACATGTCATACTTACCTCCTCTGTGCAGCGGTTTTTCACAGAGTGACCCTGATCCTCCTCTTCTGGGGTCTTCCAGTGGCGCGCCTGGCTCCTCCTCTTCTCGAGTGCCCCATCAGGGAAGCACTTTCCCTGGGGTCACTTATGCGGCGTGCTCCCGTGTCCTGCTGCTGTGTCCATTGACAAAGACAGCAGGACTCGGCCCCACCCCCCGGCTCCCACGTCACTGGACTTGATTGACAGCAGCGGAAGCTAATGGCTCCCGCTGCTATTAATCTATCCAATTACTAAGCTTGGAGGCACCGAGTGAAATGCGTCTACCTGTATCCATCTGTACCTGTACATGCCGCATTGAAATAAACTGCAAGCAAAGAATATCCATGGAGTGCCGCCTGTTTGTCTTTTGGTATATCTATCCAATGAGGACCGGAGACTGTGGATGGAGCTGCTAGGCTCATCCCCGTGGCAGGAACAACCGGGCTCAGGTAAGTAAATGGGGGGCTCTGGGGGCTGCTGGAACATACACGGTTTTTCACCTTAATGCATAGAATGCATTTAATATGCATTAAGGTGAATGAATTAAGGTGAAAAACCATGAGGGGTAACAACTAGATTTGATCGAACCTCTGGAAGTCCGGGTTCGGCAGGTTCGGCCTAACTTACGGACAAAGTCCGAGTTCGGGTCCGGACTTGACCCGAACTTTGACCAGGACCCCGAACCCCATTGAAATCAATGGGGACCTGAACTTTTAGGCACAAAAATGGCTGTAACAAAGTCCTGGCAAGTCCTAGAGGTCTGCAAAAGGAAGGAAAATGGGGATAAGAGTTGGACAAGTGCCCTACAAAGAATTGGGGATAGGGAAATAACTTAAAAGAATTTTTAAGCTAAAATCACATAAAAAAATCAAAAATGGAGGTGGATGTGGAGTTGGAGGTTGAAGAGGTGGTGAAAGTGGCGGTGGAGGAGGTAGCCAACGTTGTTTTTTTTTATTTTTGTGCAAGAAATGCACCGCTGGCCGCAAATATAGTTTTTAGAATTTTTTTTTTTTTTTAAACCAGCTATGTAGATGCACTTTTTAATTTTGTGCAAGAAACAATAATCTGTCCCTTTAAGCAACAGTAGGAACCTCTCCCTATAGAACTTGTAGATGATTTTAGATTCTAAAATCATCTCCAAGTTGTACAGGGAAAGTTTCCAGCTGTTGCTTTAAGGGAAAGATTATTGTTCTAAAATCATCTCCAAGTTGTATAGGGAAAGTGTATTCTAGCTGCATAGAAGCCATATTACTGTTCTAAAATCATCTCCAAGTTGTATAGGGAAAGTGTATTCTAGCCGCATAAAGCCATATTACTATTCTAAATTCATCTCCAAGTTGTATAGGGAAAGTGTATTCTAGCCGCATAGAAGTCATATTACTGTTATAAAATCACCTCCAAGTTCTATAGGCAAAGTGTATTCTAGCAGCATAGAGCCATACTATTGTTAGAAAATCATCTCCAAGTTCTATAGGCAAAGTGTATTCTAGCCGCATAGAGCCATATTATTGTTAGAAAATCATCTCCAAGTTGTATTTGAGATGATTTTCTAACAATAATATGGCTCTATGCGGCTAGAATACACTTTCCCTATACAACTTGGAGATGATTTTATAACAGTAATATGGCTTCTATGCGGCTAGAATACACTTTCCCTATACAACTTGGAGATGATTTTAGAACAATAAAATGGCTTCTATGCGGCTAGAATACACTTTCCCTATACAACTTGGAGATGATTTTAGAACAATAATCTTTCCCTTAAAGCAACAGCTGGAACCTTTCCATGTACAACTTGGAGATGATTTTAGAACAATAATCTTTCCCTTAAAGCAACAGACTCTACCTAGTCCAGTCAGATCGTTCTGTGCAGCAGGATGAGGTCTGCAATCTGTCCCTCAAAGCAGCAGTACTAGTATCTCTCCCTAGTCCACAATCAGATCGTTCAGTAATGCAGGATGAGATGTTCTATAATATCTGCAATCTGTCCCTCACAGAGCCAGCAGCATCCTCTCCCTAAACTATGCTGAGAGCATATGACATGCAGCACAGTGACTCCAGCCCCATATAGAGGCTGAGTCACATGGTGCACTGGCCAATCACAGCCATGCCATTAGTAGGCATGGCTGTGATGGCTTCTAAGGGCAAACCAGTGAAACACTTGTTGATTGGCTGCCCTTGGCAGCTATTCAACACGTGTAATAAAATACCAGAACCCCGGACCCGAACCCGGACTTTTTTTTAAAAAGTCCGGGTTCGGGTCCAGGTCCCGGACACCCCAAAGTTTGGTGCGGACCCGAACTTTACAGTCCGGGTTCGCTCAACTCTATTAACAACCCCTTTAAGGCATCTATAAAGGCATTTTTTTTATAACAAACATGCTATACTTACCTGCTCTGTGTGGTTTTGCACAAAGCAGACCCAGTCCTCCTCTTTTCATATTCCCTGCAAGCGCCCCTTGCCCCTCCCCCTGCTGAGTGCCCCAAAGCAAGCTACTTGCTCTGGGAGCACTTATGCATGCTCCCTTCTCTCATAGACACAAAGAGTGTGGCTTGGCCTCTCCCCACTATTCATCATCACTGGCTGTGATTGACAGCAGTGGGTTTCAATGGCTCCTGCTGCTGTGTCTTAGCCAATGAGGAGGGAGAAACCCAAGAAAGCTTCTGCTCTCATGCACATGCTCATGCTGGATCAGGCTCAGGTGAGTATATAAGGGGGCTGAGATGGAAGCTACCTACTGAAGGTTTTTTTACCTGGAGTGCATGCAGGTAAAAACCTTCAGGCTTCAGCCTTCACAACCACTTTAACACTAACAGTCTGCCTTTCACTACTATAACACCAGTTGTGTTGTAGTGAAATACATACTCAATGTTCCCCATGCAAACATTCAAGAAAATTCCTCCACTCAGTGTATAGAGATTCCTGTGCTCAGTGTATGGAGATTCCTGTGCTCACCACTGACAGTGGAATGATCAGATACTGCAGAGGGAACTGCTATGCAGAATGGATACAATGTTGCAGAGACAGAACCCCATTGTGTACCTCAGATCGGGGGTCGGCAATCCATCGATTGCGGTCCACTTGTCAACTGCCGGCAGGTGACAGGTAGACCGTGAACAGGATCCTCCATCGCCAGCCTCCGCCTTCTAGGTGCCGGTCCTTGACTACCACCCAGCCTGCTTTGCTGCACCTTCTGTGTCCCAGTCCTCTCTCTCCCTTACGCCTCCTCCTCCTCCTGTATGTCTGGGGGGGTGATGTGAAGGGGCAGAGGACACTAATATGGGCAAGGTCACCCCCATAGCAGTGTCCACTACCACCCTTCACATCACCCCCCACCCCTGTGTTTTGAGCCTAATACACTCCTAAACCCTGAATTCTGAGCATAATGCACTCCTGAACCCTGCATTCTGAGCACAATGCACTCTCAGACCCTGCATTCTGAGTGCAGCATACTCCTGGACCCTGCATGCTGAGCGCAATGCACTCCTGGACCCTGCATTCTAAGCACAGCGCACTCCCGACCCCTGCATTTTGAGCACAACACACTCCTGAACCCTGTATTCTGAGCACAACGTACTCCTTAACCCTGCATTCTTAGTGTAACACACCCCTGATCCCTGCATTCTCTGCATAACACACTCCTAAACCCTGCACTCTTGTTCTCAGTAAAAATATTTTATAAAAAAAAAAAGGTTGGTCTTCCTGTAATTTTTTTTTTGGGAGGGGGGCTATCTTTGACTTCATTAGTGTTGTTCAAGTAGATCTCCATCTCTCGAAGGTTGCCTACCCCAGCCTTAGATGATCTGTGAAGGGTTCAGTCAGGGCCATAGTTTGAGGACCCCTGCCTTAGACAGACCAGCTGAAGCACTGCATGGCATCTTATAGCCTGACTCATTGAATAGTCCCTTGAAAGCTAAGGGGGTGCTGGTGGTTCATAGGACAATTCAGCAGAGGAGGGTATGGAAGAGGAGGAGGGGGTGGAGCAGACAGATCTCGTATCATCACCACCAGCTGTATGGAGATGTGAGGGCAAGACAAACTCCAGCACTGAACCATGTCCTGCATCCTTCCTACTTGAAAGCAGAGTTACCCAGTGTGCTGTGAATAAAATATATTGTCCCTGACAATGCTTGCTAAACCACGTTTCAGCAGCAAGGTGGACCTTGCTGCTGACTACCTTGCCCAACGATGCCAAAACATTGCCTTCCATGTAATGTTACAGAGCTAGAATGGCCTTACCTACAAAGAAATAGCGACTGGGAACTGGCCATTGTGGTACAGCACATTTTGCAAATTCACAGAAGGGGGCAAATTCCACCAGGCAGGAGTTGTAAAGTCAGTAATTTGGATAAGCTGGAATTTAGATGCTGGGCATGTGGATGGCAGGGAGTGCATTTATTTTTCGATGCAGTAGCTGGGGCAGAGAAATTTGCCTGCTATACTCTACAGTTGGTGGTGTGCTGCTGGCAGATTTGCTATACCATCATCCCTGTCAGTGGAGGCTGCTGATAGGTCATGAGATATAGCAGGGGTGGACATGAAAGGTGAGGAGTTAGGAGAAGAATTATGTCCCTTTTGTGTGAATTTCGGGTGCTCTTGCCAAAGGGCTGAGTGGTGGGAGGTTAAATGCTTTTGCAAGCATGTGGTACCCAAATGGATGGTGTTTCTGCCTCGCTTGATCTGCTTGTGGCAGAGATTGTAAATTGCAACAGTGCGATCAGCTGCACTTGTGCTAAAAAGCTGAGCTGTGGGAAGTGAGCTGGAAGATAAAAAATAGACAATCTGATGGAATAGGGTGTCTGCTCTCTACTGTTCCATGATGGCTGTTGCTGGAGGACATCCTGCCTTGTTGAGGTTATGCTTCCCCCTCACTTTCCTTCTCTGCTCTATCCTGCACCCAAGTCACGTCAGTGACCTCATTATCACCCCTCCATCCTCATTATCACTGGAGCCAACATGGCAATGCGCTGCAGCTGAGGGAACATGACTGTCAATTTGTTGTTTATCAGTGTTCTCCCCTCTCTATGGGCTCATGTTACTCCCTTCCTCAAACTCAGAACCAACATCAGAATCAAGTAATGCCTGTGCATCCTCCAGAAGCAAGAGACTGACGCTGTGTTCAAATGGTACAGCTGACTCCTCCATGCATGATGCTGGGGCTATGGCAGGAGTAGCTATTGACAAGAAGGCAGAATAAGCTGCTGTGGTAGCTGCGGTGAACTGTGCACTGGAGGAGAGAAGGTTAGTGCCATTATTGCACACTGCTATTCCTAGCTCAAGCTTCCGTGGTGTGAACCACCTCTGCGCCTGCCCCTGCAGGCCTGTAAATTGTAGCCCTAAACAGGGTAAAATTCCTTTGTGATCCAATATACCAATCAGATAAACACCGGGATTAAGGTACTGATTGACACTTATAGTTATGGGTTGTAAATGTCAGAAGTCCTTCCAATTCTGAAATTTTTTGATTAGACAACTAGCCAGCCAATCGTTATCCACATAAGGGAACAAAATCCTCCTTATTGATTCCGTTCATCACACTACAAATTACTTTATTATTGTTTGTGTTCATTCCAGGTGATGTCATATCAGGTCAACTTCTGATGTCATGGCGACCTCTTGCTCCTCATCCTCCCCCTCACAAGGTATGACTGCTGATCCTAACAATTCTTTCCAATGTTTTCAACTATCTCAAATCTCCACAGATTGGAATGAGATTATAGGTAGAGTTGAGCGAACCCGAACTGTAAAGTTCGGGTCCGTACCAAACTTTGAGGTGTCTGTGACCCGGACCCGGACATTTGAAAAAAAGTTTGGGTTCGGCTTCTGGGTTCGGGTATTTGATCCCGCCTGTTAAATAGCTGCAGGGCAGCCAATCAACAAGCGTTTCACTGGTTTGCCCTTAGAAGCCATCACAGCCATGCCTACTAATGGCATGGCTGTGATTGGCCAGTGCATCATGTGACTCAGCCTCTTTATAAGCTGGAGTCACTTAGTGCTGCATGTCACATACTCTCTGGCTAATGTAGGGAGAGGATGTTGTCTGCGCTGTGAGGGACAGATTGCAGATATAATAACATCTCATCCTGCATTACAGAACGATCTGATTGTGGACTAGGTAGAGATTACTACTACTACTGCTTTGAGGGACAGATTGCAGATCTAATAACATCTCATCCTGCATTACAGAACGATCTGACTGGACTAGGTAGAGTCTACTGCTGTGAGGGACAGATTATTGTTCTAAAATCATCTTCTAGTTCTATAGGGTCAGGTTCCTGCTGTTGCTGTAAGGGACAGATTATTGTTCTAAAATCATTTTACTTCCTTTTTCAGCCCTCTAGCACTTTCCAGGACTTTTTACAGTCATTTTTGTCCCAAAAAGTTTGGGTCCCCATTGACTTCAATGGGGTTCGGGGTCAAGTTCGGTACTGAACCTGAACTTTTTCGCAAAGTTCGGCCGAACCCACCGAACCAGAACATCCAGGTGTTCGCTCAACTCTAATTATAGGACGTCTTATGTCTCTGTGGTCTGAAGGGAATCAGTGACTAGAGATTGTCCTATGGTCTGCACTTGTGGGGCCTTAGTTATACTGACCATTCCCTGCTACCTCCAGGAAAGCTGCTATTGAGAGACTAGAAAGACGTTCATCCTCCAGTTGCTGTTGTTGATCATTGGAGTATCCAGTACAATAAACCCATCTCCTCTTGAAGTTCTTTAGCAATAAGTTAAAAACATACATTCCCTAGACTGTGCCTTAAAGGAGAAGTATAGCCAAAGCTATTTTTGCTGTACTTCTCATGGGGATCACAGGAGTGCAGTTAGTTTTGCACTCCTGTGACTGTTGGCTGACATCACTCAGTCAGTCCAGGCCAGGAAAGATCCAGACTTTACTGATCCACCCAGATGCATGGACTGGCAGCTAGCTCAGCTTAGCCTCAGTGTAGCCTGAGCTGCTGAGAGCCCTGAGCCAGTCACTTCCACCCCTCCACAGCCCAGTGAGCGCTAAATAGGCAGAGCAGAGAGTGTTATTGACTCTGCTCAGTAAATACTGAGAATCGAGCAATCAGCAGACTCAGTTATTGCTGCTGGCAGTAATCACATGGAAAATCTGACAGGCTGTTTGTACCCAAGTTGATTGATCAATTAACTTGGATACAATCAGTCTGCCCATACATGGTTCCAATCTTGACCTGTCCCTGCGAGATTCAAACTGTCTATCGCCCGCTTTAGAAACAGCGAGGCACACCTGCAGCATAGCAGGTGAGTATAATTTATTTCTTTTTAAACTCAAACTTCACTTTTAATTGTCAGTGTGATCGGGATTGTGCTTGTGTGATTGGCAGCCTCTGTACTATTTAGGAAGATAGCCTGCAGCCCCTTCGGGGATGAGTGCTAAATAAGATTTCTTCATGTCTATTATGAAACAATGACTAAATTATCTGTAAAAATTGTCACCCCCTACATATACATTAGTGGGGTATATTTAAAAAAAAGATATGTAATTGTGTCAACATTCACACAGGCATTGTGAATAATCCCCATAATGTGTCGATTAGGTTTATTTCCTATGATGCTCATCTCTATCTAGTGCCTATAATTTGAAAATCAGGTAAATACAGCATTATGGGGATTATTTTGAGACAATGATCAGAGGAAAAAACATATTAGACACAGTATGGGGATTATTTATGAAAGCTAATGTTTTTATAACTAGACCCTTAGGTGTTTGCACCCAATATTGGTCCATCTAAGAGGTGACTTACCATCATGGAGGCAAGCATGTGAGATTGTCATGCAAAAAACAATTCCTGGACAGAGTAAGGTACACACTATATACATTGGGATATACATATACAGTACATATGTATACATTGGGATATGTTTCCCTTTCCCTTTTATATGTTATTTATAGTATTTTTGGCTTCCAGTACAGACTTATCTGCAGTCATGTCAGAAACTGTCCAATCAGGATTAATGTTTATGGTTGCTGATTGTCCTCTGTGCAGGGTCTGTTGCTGGTGTTCTGGGAAAAGAGCCACAACCCCCCGGGGATCTTATTATATATGCTCTGGAGGATCTGAAAGGATGTGACTTCAAGAGATTTAGGAACAAAATGTCTGATTTCTCCAATGGAGATAAACTTCCCATACCCCCAGGAAGACTAGAAAATGCAGACTGGGTCACCACCAAGGACATCCTGATAGACACATATGGAGAAGAAGGGTTCTGGATGTCATGATTAAAGTCTTTACACTGATCAGTCTTATGGGACCCGCAAATAACCTCCAGGAGAGGAGAGCACATAATGGTGAGTTCCCATATACAATGGCCATTTCATGGTGAGGTGGTTTTCAGAAGAAAATAAAGTTGGGTAACAAACTGTGTAGCCAAGCCCTAACTACTCCTTATGGCTGAACATCTTAGTGCCGTACACAAATACAGGGCCATACAGGGTTATATGCTGTATGCTTTAACTACCCAAGCCCTTGCACACCTTCCTTTCTACTACACATGCGCACAGATGGGGGTTTGAGACATACACCGAATCCTCCTGATCCATATTCACAACAACCCCCATATGCCTGTAGCACACTTAACACATGGCCCTGCAGTACAATTATGGTTTGGATTAGGTCTCCAGAAGTCCAGGCAAACACCTGTGTCTGATGAGACACAGAGGTCAGTGTCAGCTGGTGTGTGTTCCATTGAAATACATCAGTTGCACTTGGCTGTCTATGAATTCTGATGTACAGGGCCACAGGCACACTTTAAGTGTGTTGCAGAGACTTTTTAAGTGAGAGGCAACCTGATTTCCATCTAACTTTCTTTATTAATATCCCCCAATGACTTCACGGAGTCACTCAGCATGCTGAACAGTGTAATACAATTGGAGCCACTATTCTATCTCACAGAACCCCCACATTTGTGGCTGTATTCCAGAAAGAACCAGCGTTACTCGGTGTTCTGAGTCTTGTGTCCTGTGAATCCACCTAAATATACATTTTTTTTCCAGCCAAACTGAAGAAGATGACACGCGACAACATAATAACAGGTTAGGAGAAAATAAATGTTTGATATGATATCTCTCCTGTTCTTTGGCCGAACATTTTGTTCTCTTTTATTGTGGATAACGTATGAATGTTATTTCTTCTTCCACAATCCTCAGGTATTTCATGGGATATATTCTTTTAGGGTTACATTCTTTGGGTTTATGTTTAGAATACAATATTTCCATCTCCGTCTTATATATACCATTTCATGTGTGTATAAGGAATAAAATATTCTCCTTTCTCCCATAAAGACATCAGAAAGAAATACAGAGAGTTTATGAAAGAGATCTTTCAGAGGATTAAAGAATATAATTCCTGTATGGGGGAGGCTGTTCATCTACAGAAAAGATACATCAAGTTATTAATGAGAAAGGGACCCCAGAATAAAGAGGGAAAAGAACAAGAAATAAGGAGTTCAGGCAGAAGACATCTACAGGCCATGGAGAAAAGACCTTCTCATGAATACTCCCCAACCACAATCCAGGCCCTCTTTGATCCTGATGAAGATGGTTTCATCCCTAAGATTGTGGTGTTACAAGGACCTGCTGGGATTGGAAAAAGAAGATCATGCTGGACTGGGCCTCTGGGGATCTCTACCAAGACAAGTTTGACTTTGTGTTTTATTTGAGCTGTAGAGAAATCAACACCATCCCTAGCAACATAAGCCTTGTGGAACTTTTATCCAGAACCTGTAGACTGCAGGGTTCAGATGACCTGGTGTCTATTCTGAAGGATCCTGGAAGTCATAGAGGACTTCTCTTTCTAGTTGATGGGTTTGATGAACTGAGGTGGACTCTGGAGGAGAAATCTGAGGTTTGTTGTGACATTTCTATGGTAACCCACAAAGAAATAATTCTCCAAAGTTTGCTCAGGAAACAGATTCTCCCACAATCTTCTCTGATCATCACCACAAGGTCACTGGCCATGGAGAAACTTAACACATTCATCGATGATTCTCGCAATGTGGAAATCCAGGGATTTACAAGGGAAGATAGAGAGGGAAATGTCCATATTTTCTTTGGAAATAAAGAAGACGCAGACAAAGTTCTCGGTATAATAAAAGGCAATGAAGTTGTGTATACCATGTGTGCCGTCCCCATCACATGCTGGATTGTCTGCACTGTAATGAAACAAGAAATAATAAAAAAAAATGGGTTTAATTCAGTGTAATACGATGACTTCAATTTACCTTCTCTACCTGGAGGTTTTACTAACCCATCACAGCAAGAAGGAGCAATCTGTACACAGGAAACAAACTTGTCTGAAGAAGCTGTGTGCTATGGCCAATCAGGGAGTTCTGACCCAACAAATCTTATTTGAAAAGAAAGATTTAGAAAGACATGGACTTTCTCCGGATGAGGTGGAGTCTGTATTTCTGAATGAGAACATTTTTCATTGGGACTTCCGCACCCAGACCTGCTACAGCTTCATCCACCTGAGTGTACAGGAGTTCCTTGCTGCTCTCTATTATGGGCTGGATGATTGGTTTGGATTTATGAAAGGTACTTTCCTCCCGAAGATCTGTAAAGGGGAATCACTCTTTGGTTTCAGTTCAGAATACCCACATTTAGCATTAACTGTAGAATTTCTGTTTGGTCTCGTAAATGAAAATCAGGTGAAGACATTCTTAGAGAGCACAGGCATCAACATCTCACTCCGAGCCAGACCTGCAATGAGAAAATGGGCCATGAAGGACCTCAATGAGAACTTGTATACTCATACCATCTTCTGTCTGTATGAGACTCAGGATGAGGACTTCATTAGGAGTGCCATGTCTGGGGGGGCGTGTCCGGCCGGCGTGAGAGACGGCAGCTGTGTGACCGAGCTCCGGCTCCTGAAATCTGCCTAGTGACATACAAAGCGACAGAGGCGGACAGTCAGACGTGCCCATGGCTTCCTTGGATGCAGCAGCACTGCGGGCGATCAGGAAGAGGGGCCCCCAGCCCTCTAATCCACAAAAATTAACAGATTTTTTTCAGCCCCAACGGAGGGAGGGTGTACCAAGATGGCACCGGCGCGCCTATGCGGCCTGCAGAGGAAGGAGACAGCGCGTCTGATTCCAGCAGCTTAGTGGCGCCGGTGAACACGGCAGTACACAGGAGTCCCACAGGTACTTCTGAGCCTACTCCTCCTGATAGCCCCACCACCAGCAGCCCAGCTAAGTGTAAGAAAGTTAAGGGGGATGTTCAGGATGCAGAGTCCGACATGGAGGAAGCCGCAGCAGAGCTCTCCACCCAGACACCATTAGAACATTTTCCCTCCTCATCACAGCCGGTCTCCATGACCAATATGAAGGAGATGCTGATTTCACTGCGTGACTCTCTGCATGTAGACATGTTAAAAATGCTGCAGCCCATTAGCTCTTCTGTCACTGACCTACAGGACAGAATGGAGCATGTGGAACAAAAGATGGATGATGCCTATTCTGCCCATAACAGTCTGATTGATGCCTATAAGGAACAACAACATGAACTGCAAAGGGTGTCCGCTAAACTAGCAGACATGGAGGACCGCAGCCGCAGGAATAACATAAAGTTCCGCGGAATACCAGAGACGATAGCGGCCGCGGACCTAAATAGCTACCTCCGACAACTCCTGCATGAATTGGTGCCAGAAGCAAGTGAATTGGAGTTGCTTATAGATAGGGCGCATAGGTTTGTCGAAACCATCATTCCTCCCCGACTCTGTTCCAAGGGACGTTCTGTCCAAAATCCACTTCTTCCACGTTAAGGAAGCAGCCATGAGAGCCATGAGGAAGAAACAACAACTCGCGGGTAAATTCGCAGGAATTACCCTGTATACAGATTTATCTCAAGCCACAATTCTGCACCGGAAGAAGCTAACAACAATCACAAAAGCCTTGCGGAACCATAATATTGGGAACAAGTGGGGGACCCCGTCCAAGCTGATAGTAACCTACAAGGATCTAACAGTGAATATTCTATCCATGGAAGCCGGCATTCGCTATCTGAAAGAGTGGGGAATCCTTCCTCAAGAGACCCTGGGTGAATTGCGCATGGAGCCTTCCAAGCTGAGAAAGGAATGGTCGCAGTCTTCGGCCAAAGCCTTATCTAAGAGCCTCGCACAACAACCATAAGGCAGTTTCAGGGGTACATACCCTAATCACAGCTAACCAGGACAACAAAGATAGACCCCACGGTCTTGTTGGCTGGGGTAGTTGGCCCCCTGGCAATGTGCATAATTGGTTGCCCTAGAGTTTCATGGCAGGCTCTGAACTCCTTTTTACTTGTTACCTTACTCCCTATTTTGTTTGTGTTTTTGGTTTTTCTGGTTCACCTTGACGTATACCGAGTACACCTCATAACCTATTCACGGAATCTTGTGGAGCCCACGATAAGCCCACCTGTGATGATAAGTATCTCTACAATGCTACAGCATACCCAACCTCGTGCCCTCAAGGAAGAGGGGCTAGATTTGCGACTTCGCCTATACACCAGACCTAACCTGGTCACATATGGGTCATTCACTGTCGTTACCTTTGGTGAGTTTATATCAGTATGCAACATATACGGCATCATTGTGCCAAGATGGTCCTTAGGGTAGTGTCAATGAATGTTAAAGGGTTGAACAGCCCCTTCAAACACCAATTGTTATGGCAAGAAGCGCATAACTTGAAAGGGGACATAATTTGTGTGCAAGAAACTCATTTTGCCATTGCCAAAGCTCCCAAGTGCACACACAAACACTTTTCCAATGCCTTCTTTGCTAATGCAGATTCCAAGCATAATGGCGTGATGATCGCAATTAAGAACTCTGTTGCCTTTGTGCTGCAAGAGGTGTTATTAGATCCGAAGGGAAGGTACATCATTCTGATATGTATGTTAAATGTTTTATATACTTTGGTCACAGTACATGCTCCCAACCAGGGGCAAATCACCTTTTTGAAGAAGCTATTAAGGAAGGTTAAAGCTATCTGTAGGGGGAATCTCCTCCTGGTGGGTGACTTTAACTCGGTGGTTGATGTTAATGAAGACTGTAAGCCCCCTAAAAAGCACCATGCATCCTCCCTTCAATCCATTTTACACGCGGAAAGATTATTTGATTATACATCCAGGCGAGAAAGACTTTTCGTTCTTCTCCAACCCTCATAGATCATATTCGAGGATAGACATTGCATTAGTAGACCTAGCAACACTTCACAGGACCATATCTGCAGAGATAGGTACCATAACATGGTCTGACCATGCCCCATCTCAATTGAATTGGAAGAACAATGCAATACTATCCCCACCTATTTGTGGAGAAACAACATACAAATTTTTAACTGCATCAGCCACCGGGAAAGGGTCAAAGGTCACCTGGAGGAATATTTCCAGTTCAATGACACCGCTAATACACCTAAACAAGCCATCTGGTGTGCCCATAAGGCCTATATTAGGGGTATTCTGATACAGATTGCGGCCAAAGAAAAAAAAAACTAAAACCCAAGCTGTAAACAGTCTCATACTAAAGATCCAGCAAATGGAGCAATCTAATAAGAAGTTAGCGACCCCTGCGTTAACCAGTGCTCTTCAGGGGTGTAGAAGAGAACTTAAGTGTTTGCTGTTGGACAAATACGAGAAAAATATTAGATATGTGAGAGCCAGTTACTATTCCTCAAGCAATAAAGCGGGCAAAAAAATAGCTCAACAAATTAAAACAAGGCAAGCCAAATCTAGAATAAACTTCTTAATTGACCCCAAATCAGGCGCTAAATTAGTGCACCCTAAAGACATAGCGAATAGTTTTATGAACTATTACAGTACACTATATGATCTGAAGGAGGACTGTAATACCCCCCAACCATTCGCAGCTGACATCCAGGGATTTTTAGAGTCAGTCCATCTTCCGGCTCTGTCCCCAGAGATGCAGGATAGACTTAATCAGCCAATATCCACTGAAGAAGTTAAATCAGTTATATACAACTTACCCCCAAATAAATCTCCAGGCCCTGACGGGCTATCTGCAGAGTACTATAAATCCTTTGTAGATATACTTGCCCCACACCTAACTCAGATTTTGAACGCAGCTGCTCATACAAGCTCCTTACCGGAGGAGACGTTGAAAGCGTATATAGTCACGCTCCCCAAGCCAGGGAAAGATCCAGCTTTGCCACAAAATTTCAGGCCGATCTCCCTCTTGAACACGGATCTAAATATATATGCGAAAGTTATTGCGAATAGAATAGCAAAGATAACACCGACCTTAATTAACTCTGACCAAGTGGGCTTCGTCACAAATAGACAAGCGTCGATGGCACTCGTAGAATTCTTAACCTTTTAAGATTAGCCGAAAGTCGCAAACTATCTACGGCCTTCATAGCGTTAGATGCCGAGAAGGCATTTGATAGAGTGCACTGGGGGTATCTACAGAGCGTACTCACTAAATTTAGTTTCACAGGTTTTATTTCCTCAGCCATCTTAGCCTTATACTCCAAACCCTCCGCGCAGGTGTATACCTCCAGTGCACTCTCAGACACGTTTAATATTACCAACTGTACACGGCAGGGATGCCCCTTATCTCTGTTAATCTTCACCCTGCTTATGGAGCCCTTTGCCGAGGCCATACGCGACTCGCAATCCATAAAAGGGGAACCAAGCATCTGACAAATCCTACAAAATAGGTCTGTTCGCGGACTATGTCATCTTGACCATTACAGAGATCAAATCGCCCTTGCCCACGCTCAATGGAATTATAGATCAGTTTGAAAGGGTCTCTTACTATAAAATTAATACTAGCAAATGCCAAATCCTTACCACCAATCTCAGCCAAAAGAAAAAGAGTGAATTAAAAGAAATATTCCCGTGCAATTGGGATAATAACACAATCCAATATCTAGGGATATCCCTGACGGCTAATTCCCGCAAATTATACGAAGCTAACTACAAAAGGCTATTGCGCACAGTCAACACCAACCTAACATCTCTGGGGAAGCAGGAAATCTCATCGTTGGGCAGAATAGCATCCTTCAAGATGGTAGTGTTGCCCAAGATCCTTTACATGTTTAGAATGGTTCCGATCATTTTACCGACGCATTTTTTCCACAAGATCAATCTCGTGCTTAGAGCTTTTATATGGAAAGACAAGAGGGCAAAAATATCCTTCTCAGCGTTAACTAGGCATAAAAAAAAGGGGGGTATGGGACTAGAACACCTTTTTTACGCAGCCATTTTACTAGCCTTGGTAAGATTTGTACATTTCCTAGAACCCGTTGTGATGGTAGAACTTCCTACGATAAGACGGGTTGCTACTCTAAAGGACGAAGGGGTCTCTACAATCCAACCACAACTGACACGCGTTATCGGAAAACATCAATCGAAGCATATTAAACGCCCTTAATCGGCAGTCCCTATAGGGATCTATAACCTAACACAATAATAGGGTTAACGTGCCCTTATAAAGAAAATTAAGTGAGAAAAAGAAAACCGACTCTAACCACCATTCCTAAACCGTAAACGATCATAATTAAAATATCATTCTCTGGGAAAGTTTGACTAGA
>BLSH010042553.1:6096-21552 GCA_018402905.1 Glandirana rugosa
CCCACACTCAAAATGAGGGTCTGTCCTCTCCCGGACGACTGTGGTGGTTTTTCCTTTACTGCATGCATAACTCAAGTTTTAACCCCACCCTTCCAACTATAGGTTGTGGAGACTGAATCTAACCAATTGATGGTCCGGACTCTGAAGAGGTTTGGACAAATTGGGGAGGTCCAGGCGCGATAACGGCTTTATGCCGAGGTCGCGCCTGGACTTTACGGCCCTCCTGCAGGTACCTGCAGGAGGGTGACGCGTACGAGGGCGCGCGGGGGACCTCCGTCGCCGCCGCGCGCGCGCGCGGCGTACGACGCGCTCGCACGGGCGCGCGCGCGGGAGCATGCGCAGTGGGAGGACGTCCATGGACGTCCTCCCGGCATTTCAGGTCCGCGCTGGAGCCGTATTTCGGCAATAGCGCGGACCTGGAGGGGTTAAACAGGTTTGGAGAAGTCTCAGGCCTGGTAGTTAACCAATCTAAGTCAGAGGTGTTGGATATCAACCTTCCCACCCCAATTTTGAACTCAATACGTACGTCATTTCCTTTTTGGTGGTGTCAGCAGGCCCTCTCCTGTCTGGGAGTAAAACTCACACCCGACATCTCTTTTCTATATAGAATAAACTATACTCCCCTTCTTAAGTCTGCAATGGAGGACTTACAGAAATGGCAGAATAGTGGCCTTTCCTGGATGGGCAGAATTGGGGCAGTGAAAATGACGGTCCTGCCCAGAATTCTTTACTATTTCGGGTCTTTACCGATCCTGATTCCTATGATGTTTTTTAAGCAATTACAAACATTAGTCTTTAAATTCATTTGGAGTCGTGGGGGGTGTAGGGTGGCTCGGTCTTCTTTATATATCTCAAAATGGAGAGGAGGCCTGGGAGTTCCACATTTCTTACGCTATTACAAAGCGGCCCAATTGGCACAGCTTTACCAAATCCATTCTACGACATATCGCCCAGACTGGGTGCAATTGGAGTCGCAGGCTAGTTTCCCAATACCTATGGATTTGATACTTTGGCTGTCTTCAAGGGAGCGCGGAGCTATCCTTAGCCCTTCTCTTTCTCACTCGTTGAGTTTATGGGATAGGGTGTGTAAATCATTTCCCCTGAAATCTCCACATACTCCGGTGGCCCCGATGTTTGGTAACACACACTTTCCTCCAGGTCTACACAGACAACGATTTGTTTGGTGGATCAATAAAGGACTATATAAAATTGCAGACTTCCTCGATCATAGAGGAATTAAAAAGCTCTCATATTTTCAGGAGACCCTAGATATGCCCCCATCAGAATTCTTTCGATTTCACCAGATCACTCACTACCTGAGGTCGCTCTGCCGAGACCAAACAGATATTACCACTAGGACATTTTATGAAAACAAATGTTTATCTGGTCCGGGATCGCGAGGTAACATTTCAGAGCTTTATAACCAGTTAACTGATCCGAACCCCAAACTTCCTTACCAACAGGCCTGGGAGACGGACTTAGGGGAGAGTATTGATGAGGAGGTGTGGTCCGGGTGGCCGACTATGGTGCATAAAGGAATTTTAAACACGTCCCTGGTAAAAGCTAAATATAAGGTATTGTCCAGGTAGTATTTGGTCCCGACACAACTACATAAAATTTATTAAAACACATCCCCTCTTTGCTTCAGGGGTTGTGGTCAGGAGGGAACTATGTTTCATATTTGATGGCCGTGCCCCAAAGTTAAATATACTGGATAAGAATATTTAGCTTGATTTAATCAGAGACGGGAACAAATCTACCTAAGAACGCCAAAACAGCTTTATTTTCCGACCTTACATGTGACATACCTAGACATCTCAGGTCACTTATCTTCTTTATTCTCTCAGCAGCCAAGATTAATATAGCAAAGGCATGGAAAACCCCTACAATAAATATAGCATCAGTTAAAAATAAGATCTCTTGGATCACGGTCAATGAAAAATTGGTCAGCATTCTTCGTGATCAACAACAGCGATTTGAGAAAATCTGGAACCCCTGGATCAGGTACCTACAGGCACCCCTGAGAGCGCAGATGGGGGGCCGGGGTTGGGGGCCCGGGGACCATTGGCTTCTCTCTCTTCTCCTCTTTGCTGGACTTTTCTTAATTCCTCTCTCTCCTCTATCTTTTCCCCCTTTCCTTTCTTTATTCTCTTTTTTTTGCTCTTCTTTCTTTTCACACTACTTTTGCACCAATTTTGGTTGTAGGTTTGTCCAGATTGTATAGACCAGTTAGGTCCCTCCCTTTTTTTTTTTTTTTCTTTGATGAACCTGGACAAGCCACTGTAAATAAGAATGGCAGTTTTGTATGATTGATCTGGGGGGTGTTGCTAGCCGCCCATTGGCACAGAATGTTCCCAATTGGGGTGTCACGGGCGGGGGGTCCCACCCCCCTTGTTATTTTTCTAACGTGATAACAACCATTTATTGATGTTTCATCACTCCGATGTTGCACTAGCCTATGGTTTGTTGGGTGCTTGATTTTGTTGCACTAATGCAATCTCTCAGTCTCAACTCTGAGTAGACCTATGACTGTAATAGTATTTTTGTGTTTATCCACTGTGAAAACAATAAAAATATTGAAAACGAGTTACTCAGTGTATCATTTTTAAATTTTTAAAGGGATGCAGTAATCCAATTTATGACAAACGTGTATATTTATATACAGTATATATATATATACATACACACACTATATTGTCAAAATTATTGGAACGCCTGCTTTTACACGCACATGAACTTTAATAGCATCCCAGTCTTAGTCCGTAGGGTTCAATATTGAGTTGGCCCACCCTTTGCAGCTATAACAGCTTCAACTCTTCTGGGAAGGCTGTCCACAAGGTTTAGGAGTGTCTATGAGAATTTTTCACCATTCTTCCAGAGGTCAGGCACTGATGTTGGACGAGAAGGCCTGGCTCGCAGTCTCCGCTCTAATTCATTCCCAAAGATGTTCTCCTGGGCTGAGGTCAGGACTCTGTGCAGGCCAGCCGAGTTCCTCCAACCCAAACTGGCTCATCCATGTCTTTATGGACCTTGCTTTGTGCAGTGGTGCGCAGTCATGTTGGAATAGGAAGGGGCCATCCCCAGACTGTTCCCACAAAGTTGGGAGCATAAAATTGTACAAAATGTCTTGGTATGCCGACGCCTTAAGAGTTCCCTTCACTGGAACTAAGGGGCCAAGCCCAACCCCTGAAAAACAACCCCACACCATAATCCCCCCTCCACCAAATGATTTTTACCAATGCACAAAGCAAGGTCCATAAAGACATGGATGAGTGAGTTTGGGGTGGAGGAACTTGACTGGCCTGCACAGAGTCCTGACCTCAACCCGATAGAACACCTTTGAGGTGAATTAGAGCGGAGACTACAAGCCAGGTCTTCTTGTCCAACATCAGTGCCTGACCTCACAAATGCGCTTCTGGAAGAATGGTCAAACATTCCCATAGACACTCCTAAACCTTGTGGACAGCCTTCCCAGAAGAGGTGAAGCTGCTATAGCTGCAAAGGGTGGGCCAACTCAATATTGAACCCTATGGACTAAGACTGGGATGCCATTAACGTTAATGTGCATGTAAAGGCAGGTGTCCCAATACTTTTGGTAACATAGTGTATCTTTTCCATAATATGGAAATTCTTTAATCATGGAGATGCTCCCATACCTCTTATGAATAGCCTTGCTAGGAGTCTTCATTCACTAACCTTTGTGATGTTCCTACAAATTATACATTTTTTCCCATACATTTTTCTTCCATACATGACCAGTATGATCAGTCTTTGAGTCCTGAGAACACAGTCAAAGCCCCGATGAATATAATTACATCAGCCGGTCACTCGTGAATTACGACCCCAGTAATTGCCCCAATATCTTTAATATCTCTGCTTATCTCCCATCTCTAAACTATTTCAATTACCAGATTTATTAGATCGCCGTTCAGTATCGTTTTTGTGGGTTTTTTTTGGTCTATTTCCTCCAATAACCATTAATTGTCTATAATCGTTCACATTCTGGCAGCGGGATAATTACATCAATACAAACCAATCAGGGGCCATCAATAGCAGCCTGTTATTAGGTCTCGTGGTTGTGTGACATTATGCATACCTGTCCATAGTATCAGCTTGTTAATAGGAAAAAAAATCTAGTAATAGTTTATAAATTCTTCTCTTCTTAACTTTTGTAATGGCATTCCCAATTCCAAAAATGTAAATTAGGCAAATTCCCCCTTTTGGAAAAATTGTATTAATGCACATTAATTTTAAAAAATGCATTTAGTACATTTTTGCATTGGAGCATGCAGAGCATTATACCCATGAATACAGATGGAATGCACAGGCTCCTGCAGACTTTTCCCCCAGGCCCAGATCCATAGCAAGCTAGCGACCTTCAGTTATGGACAGTTAAGTCCCTCTGTCATGGTGGAAGATGGGACTTGTAGCCTCTCCATTAACAGATTTCTCTGGAATTGAAAGCTAAACAGAAGGCTGCGGGGAGAAGTACCCCACAATTCGGGTAAGTGGTGGAGATGGTGGTGGTGGCACTGAGGTGGGAGCTTAGAGGTTTAAATCTGAAGAATACTATCATGTTTTGGGTTGCACTCTAAATATGGGTGTAACATAAAACTGGTCCCAAAGGTAGAATTCAACAAAACCTTTCATTTTAAACTATATACAATTTAAACCTTTTGTGAAATTTAGAGAAAAGTTAAAGCTTTTCTTCTGGCATCCACCTAGTTAGTATTCATTACATAAATAAAGTAATTGATAGCTTTAAATCTGGGTAGCCTTCCTATTAATTTTGTACTTACATTGCTGATTTTTTCTTTACTGGGAGTTCCCGTCTTAGCTGTGGGCATGTGAAGCCAACTCGCACCCTCCTCAAGTCTCTACCTGGATAAGGTGCATGCTGGGTAACCAGCATGCACCTCTCAATCTCGAGTGTATGTCTTGCTGCCATAACAAGGGGCGGCGACAGAGGAAGGTCCCGCCCCGTTGTTATGGCAACCTAAGATAACATGTCTCTCCCCCACAAAATCGTGTCATTTCCTGTCTGGAAATAATGCGATTTTACAGCTCAGGGATGCCCACTGACTCATGGGAAATTATAACTCCCATGACTCCCATGGGCCCAGGCGAGGCAGGAAGTGATGCGGGGTGCCGCAGATCAGGAAGATTACAGGGACCACATAGCAACAGGGCACTTAGGGTGACTGCTAATTTTTTTTTTTTCCAAAGGCGATTCATCATGCATAGAGGATTTGAAATATGTAAAGATGTATTTGTGGGTGGAACTCCGCTTTAAGGTCTTTTTTTCCATCTCATTGGGGAGGTTTCCTTTTTCCCATATCCTGTAGAGACAACAGAAAGTGTAAGGAGGTGAGGCAAATCTTTCTCTTGTTAACAGAGCGGGTGTTCCTATTGGAAGATTCACCCTCTGTTCCTGGAAAACTCAACATTTTTAATTTTCCTTTAATGGCCACCAGTACAAATAGAGAAAATGCATCACCAGAGCAGGGACACAGAGAGCAATAAAAAAACTGAAAGGGGTTCCAAAACAAAACAAAAAAAGATACATTTATACATCGCAATACTATTTTTATTGATATATTGTGCAAATTATGGCAAAGACTAGCTGCAGCCATAAACTGAGAGACCCCACTAAGCACTAGTGCACTAAACACACCCCCCGTCCCCGTCCCCCCCGTTCGGTTCGCACCAGAACACAGCAAACAGGCAAAAAGTTCTTGCAAACTTGCAAACCCTATTAAAGTCTATGGAACGCGAACATGAAAAATCAGAAGTGCTCATTTTAAAGGCTTACATGCAATGTTATTGCCATAAAAAGTGTATGGGGACCCGGGTCCTGCCCTAGGGGACATGTGACCATGCAAAAAAAAGTTTTTAAAACAATCGTTTTTTCAGGAGCAGTGATTTTAATAATGCTTAACCACTTGCCGACCTTCAACCGCGGCTGCCAGATCGAGCACTGTGAGCACGCGAGCGCTGTGTTCCGGGGGGGGGCCAGGGAGCGGGTGCGGCTACCCGCGATGCCCCCCCCCCGGAGTGAAAGAACGGAGGTCCGCGTATGTAAACACGGATCTCCGTTCTGTGAGAGGGGGAATAGCCTTCCTCTGTATCAGTGGTTCTCAACTCCGGTCCTCAGGACCCACCAACAGGCCAGATTTTAAGTATTACCTTGGGGAGATGCAGACTAGAACACTGCAATCACTGAGCAGCAAATGATATCACCTGTGATGTCTTTCAGTTATCCTGCAAACCTGGCCTGTTGGGGGGTCCCGAGGACCGGAGTTGAGAACCACTGCTCTACATGGAAGCTGTGATCACTATCCTTCCCCTGCTAGGGCAGCCCACATACAGTTAGAACACGCCCAGGGAACACAGTTAACCCTTAGAGCGCCCCCTGCAGGTTAACCCCTTCACTGCCAATGGCATTTACACAGTAATCAGTGCATTTTTATAGCACTGATCGCTGTATAAATGCCAATGGTCCCAAAAAAGTGTCAAAATGGTCCGACATGAAATATCGCAGTTCCGCTAAAAATCGCAGATCGCCGCCATTACTAGTAAAAAAAATAAATAAAAAAACCCCCAGAAATTAATTCTCATCATCCGTAAAGGCGGCCACTTTTGCGCAAACCAATCAATAAACGCCGATTGTGATTTTTTTGATCACAAATATGAGGGAGAATATAAATCGGCCAAAATTGTCGCTCTTCTTTTGTTTATAGCGGCGATCATAAATGACGCAGTGGTGATCAAATACCACCAAAAGAAAGCTCTATTTGTGGGAAAAAAAGGACGCAAATTTCGTCGCACGACCGCCCAATTTTCAGTTAAAGCGACGCAGTGCCGAATCTCAAAAAGTGCTTCGGTCCTAAAGTGTGAAATCCTTCCGGGGCTGAAGTGGTTAAAGTGAAACAATAACAATGAAATATCCCTTTAAATATGTAAGAATTTTCAGCACGTAGTGCTGTTATGGGGAGCCCCCTGGACTTTTTAGGCAGAGTAAGAAGAGAGAAAAATACTAGTATATCGTAAAAAAACTAATTTTTATTAATACATTTTAATAATACTGAGGGATAGACCTCAACATGACAATTGTGTTTACATGTATAAAAATTACCTAAACAGACCTCACTCTATTTACTACGTGCTTTTTCCATAGTATGACCCTTGAACTTCATTACTACCATGCCCTTTTTTCTGGTTGCAGTTAGTACTTCGACTCCCTTGCCGGTGTAGCCACCTGGCGTCTCTTGTGGGTCCATAGTGCCCTTGTCCTGGGATTGTCCGTTCCGTTGTCACTGGCGTTGTGCCATGGGTGCAGACCATTTGTACCCCCATTACCATCCCGCTGTTGCTGTGGCCGCACTCTTTTGCATTGGGGTAAGTGACTGGCTATGTCTAGTTTCAGAATTGGCATATTAACTAATGAATTAACTTGTTTCATTGTATGTATCTGTCTGCTTGTATGCAATTGATACAGTATGTTCACAGTTATTGTGCTTACCTTTTAGGCCTCATACACACGGACGTTTTTTGACGCCGGCGTTTTCTGGCGTTTTTTGCAGCTCTCCATGTTAGTCAATGGCCCCATAAAAACGTCGGCGTTTCTGAGCTGTAGGTGGCGTCGGCGTTAGTGAGCAGAAAGTAGAACCCATGGCCATCGCGTTCTGAGGCTGTAACGTTTTGACGTTTTTTGACGCCGATGCCACAAAACGCCAACAAACGCCACCTAATATTGTACCGGCGTTTTCCGGCGTTTTTTGACGCCGACGTTTTTAGGTTGAAAAATATCAGAGGGATGATTTTTTTTAAAAAACGCCTATTGACGCCGACGCTCACTAACGCTCAAAAACGCCAATGCATAACGCCGAAAAACGTCGACTTTTTTTCCTTGACGTCGGACCCAACGTTTTGTTTATTTTTTTTGATACGCCCGTGTGTATGAGGCCTTAGATCAGGGTTTCTCAACCAGGGTTCCTCCAGAGACTGCTAGTGGTTCCTTGAGCAATAAGCAATTTCTGCATCTCGGATAAGTTCCCATTGACACCATTAGTCTTTTTAGCTGTCTGTATGGGGGTAATTCTTCCCAATGATCACAAATGTAAGGCATGCTCTTCCCACTATCCATCCCACTAATGTATCATGAGGTGTAGCTATAGTAGGTTTTAGCAGGGGTTCCCTGAGACTGGAAAGGTTTTTTTAAGGGTTCCTCCATGTTGAAAGGGTTGTGAAAGGCTGTTTTAGACGTTTATACTGTTTGACTTGCACTATTAAATCCTCTAAAGAAGGTCAATATCACAGGATAAAGTCCGAAACATGTCAGGATCAACCTTGAAGCCCCTGTGTTGGATACAATGATGCTCAGGACTTACGTGGTGTGCTATTTGGTCATCTATTTATGAATTGTATAATAGTCCCAATTTTTGCCATTCAGTTTTTATACGTGTAAACACAATTGTCATGTCGAGGTCTATCCCTCAGTTTTATTGAAACGTATTAATAAAAATGAGATTTTTTACGATATACTACTATATTACTCTTCTTACTGTGCCTAAAAAGTCCAGAGGTTCCCCATACCAGCACTATGTGCTAAAAATTCTTACATATTCTATTTGGATGTTGGCACTTATTTTGAACACTGCACTCCAATGACATTATGTTTTGATTCCTTTAAATATCATGCCTGGTGGGTCCCCTCAGCCTGCCTGTAAAGTGGCGCATCTGTGCGATGTGTAAAATAGTGCTGCAGCAAAATGATGTTTCTAAAGGAAAAATGTAATTTAAACTTGCTTGCGGCTGTAATGTATTGCCGGCTCCCGGCAATAAGAAGAAAAATCAATGAAAAATATGGCGTGCAGTTCCTGGCCCCCCCCCCCCCAGTCTATACCAGGCCCTTCAGGTCTGGTATGGATTTTAAGGGGAACCCCGTGCCAAAATTTAAAACAAAAATGGTGTGGGGGTCCTCCCCAAAATCCATACCAGCCCCTTATCTGAGCATGCAACCTGACAGGTCAGGATAGGTAGGGGACAAGCGAGCGCCCACCTCATGAACCATACCAGGCCACATGCCCTCAACATGGGTGGGACCCCCAAATCACCTTGTACCCTTGTGGATGGGGACAAGGGCCTCTTCCTGACAACCCAAAGCCAAAAAAGTGTCAAAAAATAAAAAACCACAAGAGTCAGTTTTTGACATTTCCTTTATTAGAAAAAAAAGTGTACATCCATCGTCAATCACTGCGCCTACGGACCGAAAAAAAGAAAACGCATCCACCCCTTTCAGAGACGACTCACTGTCTTTGGTTTGACAGCTCTTATATAGGCAAGGACGGGTCCAGCACGTGATGTCACAGGGGGCGGGATCACCAGGTGACGTACTTGGTGGCCCCGCCCTTGCCTATGTAAGACCTGTCAAACCGAAGACAGCCCATTCGGTGGGTAGCCTCTGAAAGAGGTGGATACCCTTTTCATTTTTTGTTATTTTTTGGTCCGTTGGCGCTGTGATCGACGATGGATAGGGATGGGCCAGCTGTTCGAGTTGAACGTAAATTCACCTGTTCGTCAGAATTAGAACATTATGGGGTGTTCGCAGGAACTTTGAGTGCCCCATAATGCATTCCAATATATATATACACACAGCGTATTGAGTGTACACTATATATCAGTGCATTTGGAGGTGTACATACGGTATGTAGTAGACTTGACGTGATGTATTAAAATATATACAGTCTAGTATATATATACACACAGTGTATTGAGTGTACACTATATATCAGTGCATTCGGGGGTGTACGTACGGTATATAGTACACTTGATGTGGTGTATTAAAATATATACAGTCTAGTATATATATCAGTGCATTCGGGGGTGTACGGTATATAGTACACTACTTGACATGGTGTCTTAAAATATATACAGTCTAGTATATATATACAGTATATATATATATATATACACACACAGCGTATTGAGTGTACACTATATATCAGTGCATTCAGGAGTGTACGGTATATATTACAATGTAGTGTGGTGTTAAAAAAAAATCCCCATCATGTCAGGAAGGCCACAAAGGAGAGGCAGACGCTCCCAGGCTACTAAAAGAGGGCAAGCAGCCTCTGTTTCTTCAGTGTAAAAGAGTGGTGGTGGACATGGTGCATCCTCTGCAGGCGGGTCACGCTTGTCCTTTTTTTCTGCTGTTGGCCGTGCTATTGAGCCACAACATGCAGAAGAGTTGGTGGAGTGGATAACTAAGCCATCCTCATCCTCTGTCACCCAGGCTCATACAAGTTTGCCTTCCAACACAGCTGGCAAAGCGGCCTATTCCACCGGATCCTTGTCCACAGTTACTCCTTCTGTAGCCCCACCATCATGCACGGAGGAGTCAGCAGAATTATTCAAACATAGTGTCGGTAACATGCTGATGGAGGATGTGCAGCAATTTGAAGGCTTTGATGTTGGTTCCCAGGTTGAGGAAGGGAGTAGCGTGAGCCTAGAGACAGGGGGTGCCGCAGAAGAACAAGAAACTAGCAGTCATGTTCCCCCAGCTGCAGCATACTGCCAAGTTTGCTCCAGTGATGAGGAGGGAGGGGATGATGAGGACACAGTCTGTACTTGGGTGCCTGAGAGAAGAGAGGAGGAAAGTGAGGAGGAGGAGGAGGCACAACTCCAACGAGGCAGGATGTCCTCCAGGGGCCAGCTTAAGGGCAGCCACCCTAAGTGCTGCTGGCTCCCCGCTGACTTTCAAAAGTTCTTTGGTGCGGGCATTTTTTAACACGTGCAGTAGAACGCACTGTTGCCATTTGCAATCTATGTCTGAAGTGGGTCAAGCGCGGCCAGAACTCCAGCCGCTTGTCTTGACAAGACATATGACGACCAGCCATGCAGTTCCTTGGCAACAGCACCTGAAAAACCCACACCAGAAAACAAGGTGGACTTTTCCTTGCTCCTCATATGGGATCTCAGCTCATTCTATACCTCCAGTCCTCTCCAAAACCTGCAATGAGAGGAATGAAGGTCTAGCAATGCGTGCCACAAGTACTTGCAGCCAATCTGCAAGCAGTACACCACCAGGTGAATTCAGCAGGCAAATATCCCTACCCCAGTTGCTGAACCGTAAAAAAAATACTGTCCCAGCCATCCACATGCTCAGCGTCTTAATGCTAGCTTGGTCAAATTGCTAGCACTCCAACTGCTGCCTCTTCAGCTGGTAGACTCCTCCCCCTTTTCGTGAATTTGTGGAATGTGCTGTCCCACAGTGGCAGGTTCCCAAAAGAAATTTATTTTCACGTAAGTCCATTCCAGCTCTCTACCGTCATGTGGAAGGCAATGTTTTGGCCTCGTTGGACAGGGCGGTCAGCAGCAGGGTTCACATTACCGCTGATTCATGGTCCAGCAGGCACGGTCAGGGACATTACCTTTCCTTCATGGCACACTGAGTAACTCTACTGGCAGCTGGGAAGGATGCAGGACAGGGTTCAGCGTTGGAGCTAGTTCCGCCACCATGCCTCCAAAAAGCTGGTGGTGATTTTTCCACATCCGCCTCCTCCACCCCCCTCCTCTTCTTCTACCTCTGTGGCCTCTTCTGCAGAATTGTCCTCTGAACCTGCAGTGCTCCCTAAGCATTCAAGGGGCCATGCAAGCAGTCAGGCTAAAAGATGCAATGCGGTGCTTGAGTTAGTCTGTCTTGGGGACAAGACCCACACTGGGGCAGAGATTCTGTCAGCTCTGCGGGGGCAGGCTCAGAGGGGGTTGACACCACGCCAGCTTGAGCCAGGAATGACAATGGTACCAACCTTCTCTCTGCCCTCCGACAGGGTTCCATGCTTGGCACACGTCTTGAATTTGGTGGTGCAGCGTTTCTTGACCAGATCCCCAGGCTTACCAGATATCCTGAGGCAGGCCAGAAAAGTCTGTGGTCATTTCCGGCATTCATACAATGCCATACATTCAATGGGAATTCAACCTGCCCACCAACCGCCTCATTTGTGACATGTCCACCAGGTGGAACTCAACATTGGCAATGCTGCAGCAGCTGCATGCACAGCAGAGGGCCATCAATGAGTATCTCTGTGAGCATGGCACCAGTACAGGCTCGGGGGAGCTTAGCTTCTTTTCGCCATGTTAGTGGCTACTGATCAAGGATGCATGCACTGTCCTGTCACCATTTGAGGAGGCCACAAGGATGGTGAGCAGTGACAATGCATGCATCAGTGACCCTCTAATATTCCTTCTGGAGCATACGCTTCATGGAATCATGGACAGGGCACTTGAGACAGAACAGCGGGAGGAAGAGGAGGACTTCCTTTCCTCTCAAGGCCCCCTTTATGCAGAGAGCATTCCTGCAGAGCCACCAAAAACACGGGAGGAGGAGGAGGAGGATTATTGTGTCAGCATGGATGTGGAGGATAAAATGCAGCAGTCTTCAAGGGATCATGGTTTTCAGTCCCCAGAAACCCAAGAAGTTGTGCGTAGCTGGGAGGAGGTAGTTCCTGATAATGTCATCCTCAGTGACTCAGAGGACACTTATGACGTACGCTGCATGGGCTTTCTGATTCTGAAAAGCCTGCAAAAAGACCCTAGGATTCGTGGTATCATGGAGAAGGATCATTACTAACTGGCAACCCTTCTTGATCCGCAGAGGGAGCAGAGGATGAAACATCTTTAGGATAACTTGAAGAAAAGTTTGTGCAACGCCTTTCCAGACCCTGGGAGCCTACCATGTCCTGGTGCTGGACAAGGTGTTTCTGAAGCTTCAGTCATTCAGAGGCAGAGCGGTGGAGAAGGTGGCCGGCTGACCGATGCTTTTAAAAAATTTCCAGTCCTTAGCGCACAGGCCAGGTTCAAGCAACCACCATCAGCACCTGCATTATATGGTGCAGGAATATATAGGGGCAAGAGCAAACTTGGAGACCTTTCCAACTCTGCATCTACTGAGTTACTGGATCTTGAGGATGGACCACTGGACCACTTGCTCAATATGCAATTGAGTTACTGGCCTGTCCTGCATCCAACATGCTTTCTGAACGGACATTCATTGCTGCTGGAGGGTTTGTAACTGGTCAAAGAGTACACCTGTCCACAGACTCAGTTGATAGGCTCACTTTTATAAAAAATAAATCAGTCCTGAATCAGCAGCTATCAAGCCCCTGATGCAACTGATTCAATTTGCTACGGATCTGGGATCCCTTTAAGACTGCCACTGCTACTATTCCTCCTGTCCATAATCCAGAACGATATTTTGTATTTAGGGCACCACCCAAACCACAATTTTTCTGCACCTGGTTTACAGGGGCATGCCATAACAATTTTTAAACTAATTTACAACAGCAGGGTTGTTCCTGCGCCTAACAAGAGTAACTGCAAGGGGTTACAGTGTTCTGGCACCACCAACACCCAAGGCCCAATTTTTCAGCACCTGTTTAACTGGGACATGTCATCACAATTTTTAAATGAATTTACAACAGGGCTCGTTCCTGAGCCCAACAAGAGTAACTGCAAGGGGTTACAGTGTTCTGGCACCGCCAACACCCAAGGCCTAGTTTTTCTGCATCTGGTTTACAGGGGCATGCCATAACAATTTTTAAACTAATTTACAACAGCAGGGCCCCTTTCCTGTGCCCAACAAGAGTAACTGCAGGGGGGTACAGTGTTCTGGCACCACCAACACCCAAGGCCCAATTTTTTAGCACCTGTTTGACTGGGTCATGTCATCACAATTTTTGAACTAATTTACAACAGCAGGACCCATTCCTGCGCCCAACAAGAGTAACTGCAAGGGGTTACAGTGTTCTGGCACCGCCAACACCCAAGGTCCAATTTTTCTGCACCTGGTTTACAGGGGCATGCCATAGCAATTTTTAAACGAATTTACAACAGCAGGGCCCCTTTCCTGCGCCCAACAAGAGTAACTGCAAGGGGGTACAGTGTTTGACTGGGGCATGTCATCACAATTTTTAAACTAATTTACAACAGCAGGGCCTGTTCCTGCGCCCAACAAGAGTAACTGCAAGGGGTTACAGTGTTCTGGCACCACCAACACCTAAGGCCCAATTTTTCAGCACCAGTTTGACTGGGGCATGCCATCACAATTTTTAAAATAATTTACAGCAGGGCCCGCACCAAAATTAAAAAGAAAAAATTGCGCAGGGTTCCCCCCAAAGTCCGTAACAGACCCTTCAGGTCTGGGATGTATTTGAAGATGAACCCCGCCTAAAATTAAAAAGAAATTGCATAGGGGTCTCCCCAAAATCCAAACCAGACCCTTATCTGAGCACGTAGCCCTGGCATGGCAGGAGGGGGTGGGGACAAGTGAGCGCCCCCTCCGAACCATACCAGGCCACATGCCCTCAACATGGGGAGGATGCTTTGAGGTCGTCTTTGCGGGACACTGTGGTTTTTACTTTTTTGACACTTTTTTGGGGAATGGGTAGGGGTGCAATGTACCCGATACAGATTCTTATGGAGGGGGGCGGAATCTGGGGGCCCCCTTGTTAAAGGGAGCTTCCAGATTCTGATAAGCCCCCCACCCACAGACCCAGACAACTACCAGCCAGGGTTGACGGGAAGAGGCCCTCGTCCCCATCAACATGGGGACAAGGTGCTTTTGGGGGGACCCAAAGCACCCTCCCCATGTTGAGGGCATGTGTCCTGGTATGATTTAGAAGGGGGGGTGTGCTCGCTCGTCCCCCCCATCCTGACCTGACAGGTTGCATGCTTGAATAAGGGTATGGATTTTGGGGGACCCCACACCATTTATTTTTTAAATTTGGCGTGGGGCTCCCCTTAAAATCCATACCAGACCTGAAGTGCCTGGTATGGACTGGGGGGACCCTATGCCGTTTATTTAATTTTTTTTAAAATCTATATTGCCAGGAGCCGGCAATACATTACAGCCGCAAGCAAGTTTAAATGAAAATGTTTCCTTTAAAAATGTCGTTATTAGTGTTGAGCGAGCCCGGACTGTAACATTCGGGTCCGTACCGAACTTTCGGGTGTCCGGGACCCGGACCCGGACCCGGACATTTCAAAAAACGTTCGGGTTCGGGTTCTGGGTTCTGGTAGTTGATCACGCATGTTGAATAGCTGCAGGGCAGCCAATCAACAAACGTTTCACTGGTTTGCCCTTAGAAGCCATCACAGCCATGCCTACTAATGGCATGGCTGTGATTGGCCAGTGCATCATGTGACCCAGCCTCTTTATAAGCTGGAGTCACAGTGCTGCATGTCACATGCTCTTGGGTTAGTGTAGGGAGAGGAAGCTGCTGGCGTTTTTGTGAGGGACAGATTGCAGACATTTTAACATCTGATCCTGCATCCTGAGATTACTACTGCTGTTGCTCTGAGGGACAGATAGCAGAAATTTGAGATTTCACATACTGCTGCTTTGAGTTGCAGATTGCAGATCAAACTCTGCATAACACAACGATCGCTACGATCGTG
>BLSH010042579.1:0-34310 GCA_018402905.1 Glandirana rugosa
TGGCTGTGATGGCTTCTAAGGGCAAACCAGTGAAACGCTTGTTGATTAGCTGCCCTGCAGCTTCTCAACACGTGGAGTAAAATACCAGAACCCCGGACCCGAACCCGAACGTTTTTTGAAATGTCCGTGTTCGGGTCCCGGACACCCGAAAGTTCTGTACGGACCCGAACGTTACAGTCCGGGTTCGGTCAGCACTACTCTTCACCCCATCGCCTTCTTCTCCCAGAAATGAACGCCTCCAGAGAGAAACTATGATGTGGGAGACAGGGAATTACTTGCCATAAAGTCCGCCCTGCAGGAATGGCGGTATCTGTTTGAGGGAGCTGTAAATCCAGTTCTGGTGTTCACTGACCACAAGAACTTAGAGTACCTGTGGACAGCCAAGCGAATGAAGCTTTGCCAGGCCCGCTGGGCCCTCTTCTTTTCCCGGTTTCAGCTTCATATTACATACAGGCCTGGGTCAAAGAATGTGAAACCGGATGCCCTATCCAGAATGTTCCATAAGACAGGGGAGTCGGGCCCACCAGATACCATCCTCCCATCCCGGAGCTTCTTACTTACCCAAGAGCATCTCCTCTCTCAAATTAGGTGGTCTATTGCCGAGTCTGTCTGCCCCCAGGACTCTAGACTGACCCAACACGATGGACTATGGTGGCGGGGCGCAAGAATTTGTGTCCCGGAAGGACAACGTCTGGTGGTGCTGGAATTGTGCCACGACCATAAGTTGGCAGGCCATTTCGGGGAGCACAAGACTAGAGAGCTCCTGGCACGTTCCTTCTGGTGGCCTCAGATGACCAAGGACTGCCAGGAATACATTAAGGCCTGTCCCACCTGTGCCAAAGGCCTGGGGGCTGCTAAAGCAATTACCTGTCCCTGACCGCCCCTGGTCGCATGTGTCCATGGATTTTATTGTGGAGCTACCTCCATCAGCTGGATTCTCCACCATCCTTGTAGTAGTGGATCATCTGACTAAGATGGCCCACTTCATACCCATGAGGGGCACACCTACGGCCATCCAAACTGCTGAAACATTTATTAAGGAGGTCATCCTCCTCCCCGGAGTCCCGGCCAACATCGTGTCGGATTGGGGAGTGCAGTTCACCTCTCGGGTCTGGAAAGCCCTCTGCTCGCTACTGGGGATTGAACTGGCACTCTCCTCCACTTATCACCCTCAGACCAACGGCCAGATGGAGAGAACTATTCAGACTCTGGAGCAGTACCTCAGGTGCTATTAATCATTCTCTCAGGACGACTGGGCCTCCCTGCTGCCGGTAGCTGAGTTTGCCTACATCAACGCTGTCCATTCAGCCACAAACCAGTCACCATTTTGGGTGAATCTCGGCTACCACCCGTCGTTTCTGCCTGACCTGATATCCGAAAGTGCAGCACCCACTGCTCAAGACATGGCCCCCTTTCTGGTGGAAGACACCAATCACAGGATATGTGCTGGTGCTCCCACCCCCTTTTACTTTTTTTCTCGTGGTGTCAGATAAACCGGTCAGAAGTGATCCATGCTGATAGCAGAGGAACAAGGCAGCAGGCAGGAATGATACATAGTAATCTGGATTGAGACAAGTACACACTATAAAGGGGTATGCTTTGTTCATATTTCATGTCTAAAGTTTACAACCAGTTTAAAGAACAGATTACCGGTAACAAGTTAAAGCTCCACCTAAGGCAGCCTAAACTTAAAATAAAAACTTAAAAAGCACAAACAAAGAAAACCATCAAATTTCACAGCTGAAACCAACCCCACCTTTTTATGCACCTGAGCACCTAGGTTTTAAAGGAGGAAAACAAGTAAAAAAATATTCTGAACCAAATGATGTACTAAAATATTTACCAGTGCCCGTGAAATGCAGCCTGACCAGTACCAATTAAATGCAGCCTAACCTGTGCCAATAAAATGCAGCCTTACCAGTGCCAATGAAATGCAGACTTACCAGTGCCAATGGAATGCAGTCTTACCAGTGCCAATGAAATGCAGCCTTACCAGTGTGCATAAAATGCATCCTGAAATATGCCAATGAAATACAGCCTTACCAGTGCCATGAAATGCAGCCTTACCAGTGCCATGAAATGCAGCCTTACCAGTGCCATGAAATGCAGCCTTACCAGTGCCGTGAAAGGCAGCCTTATCAGTCTCATGAAACTCAGCCTGACCTGTGCCCATGAAATGCAGCCTTACCAGTCCCATGAAATGCAGCCTTTCTAGTCCCATGAAAGGCAGCCTGACCTGTGCCCTGTGCAAGGTAGTACTCCACCTTGCACAGACTGGGATGTCATCACTAGAGTTGAGCGGACGCCTGGATGTTCAGGTTCGGCGGGTCCGGCCGAACTGCGTGAAAAAGTTTGGGTTCGGTACCGAACTTGACCCCGGCCCCCGAACTCCATTGAAGTCAATGGGGACCCGAACTTTTCGGCACAAAAATGGCTGTAAAAAAGTCCTGGCAAGTGCTAGAGGGCTGCAAAAGGAAGAAAAATGGGAGTAAGAGTAGGACAAGTGCCCTACAAAAAAATGGGGATAGGGAAAATAACTTAAAATCAAATAAAAAAAATAAAAATGGGAAGGGGGGTGGATGTGGAGTAGGAGCCTAGAGGTTGACTAGGCCGTGACCCTGGCAGTGTAGGTGGAAGTGGCGGTGGTGGAGAAGGAGGAGGAGGAGGTAGCCAACACTTTTTGTTGTTTGTTTGGTTTTTTTTTCTAATTAGGGTAGCCCCCAAAATATTGAGGCATATTCAAAAAAAAAAAGTATACCAATGGCTGTGTGAGGCTGGACTAAATGTCTATTCTGCACAAGGTACAGACAAGTCTTGTGAGATCCATGCCTGGTTCATTTTAATAAACGTTAGCTTGTCCATGTTGGCTGTGGACGGGCGGCTGCGCTTGTCTGTGATAACGCCCCCTGCCGTGCTAAACACATGTTCAGACAATATACTGGCTGCAGGGCAGACCAGCACCTCCAAGGCATAAAGGGCAAGCTCAGGTTGAATGGGGCAGACCCATCAGTCAGTACGTGTAGGCGTGTGCACACATACTGTTCCACCATGTTGCTGAAATGCTGCCTCCTGCTAAGAACAAGCTGGTGGTGCTGTTTGTTGTGGCGGGCTGCTGACAAAGCTTTGCTACATTTCGGCCATGCTAACTCTGCCTTCTGAGGTGCTGGTGTTGCCACAGCTGCGTTGGTGGCCTCTTCCTCCTCTTCCTCCTCTGCCTTCGCCTTGTGCTTCCACTGAGCCCCCGGTGTCATTTGGGAATGCACTCAGCAGCGCGTCAACCAGTGTGCGCTTGTAGTCACTCATCTTCCTCTCACACTCCAGTGAGGGAATTAAGGATGGCACGTTGTCCTTGTAACGGGGATCCAGCAGGGTAGCCACCCAGTAATCGGCACAAGTTACAATGTGGGCAACTCGGCTGTCGTTGCGCAGGCACTGCAGCATGTAGTCGCCCATGTGGGCCAGGCTGCCCAGAGGCAAGTGGCATAGTAACACTGAGAACAGCGTCATCGGCATTGGCCATGTTGCTGGAGTACTTGAAACACCGCAATACAGTACACGGGTGTCGCATGGAGGCCCACTGGTTGGTGGTGAAGCGGTGCTGTTCCGCAGAGCGACTGACCCGTGCGTGCTGCAGCTGAAACTCCACTATTGCCTGCTGCTGCTTGCCAGTCTCTCCAGCATATGCAAGGTGGAGTTCCACCTTGTGGGCACGTCGCATAGGAGGCAGTGAGCGGGAAGGCCGAAGTTCCGCTGCAGCACAGACAGGCGAGCAGCAGCAGGGTGAGAATGCTGAAAGTGCGCACAGACGGCCCGCACTTTCTGCAGCAGCTCTGACATATCCGGGTAGTTTTTTAGAAATGTCGGTACCACCAAATTCAGCACATGCACCAGGCAAGGGATGTGCATCAAATCGGCTAGGCCCAGAGCCGCTACGAGATTTTGCCCATTGTCGCACACCACCAGGCCGGGCTTGAGGCTCCGTGGCAACAACCACTCATAGGTCTGTTGTTCAATGCCCGTCCACAGCTCCTGCGCAGTGTGGGGTTTATCCCCCAAACATATCAGTTTTAAAACAGCCTGCTGTCATTTCCCCCTGGATGTGCTGAAGTTGGTGGTGAAGGTGTTATGCTGAGCGGATAAGGATGTGGTAGAGGAGGAGGAAGCGCAGTAGGAGGAGGAGGCAACAGGAGGCAAAGAGAAATGCCCTGCAATCCTCAGTGGCGGAAGGACATGCGCCAAATGGCTAGCCGCCACTACATTTGCCCAGTGTGCAGTTAGCGAGATATAGCGTCCCTGCCCATGCTTACTGGTCCATGTATCAGTGGTTATGTGGACCTTGCCACTGATGGCGTTGCGCAGTGCACACTTGATCTTGTCCCCGACTTGTTTGTGCAGGGAAGGGATGGCTCGTCTGGAAAAGTAGTGGCGGCTGGGAACCACATACTGTGGGACAGCCACCGCCATCAGGTTTTTAAAACTGTCCGTGTCCACCAGACGGAATGACAGCATTTCAAAGGCCAGGAATTTTGAAATGCTGGCATTCAGGGCCAGGGATCGCGGGTGGGTAGGGGGGTACTTCCTCTTTCTCTCCAGTGTTTGGGAGAGGGAGAGCTCTAAGCTTCCATGGGACCGTGTGGAAATACTTGGGGACGGTGGCGGACATGGTGACGTTGCTGTCACATGCTCTGTTTGCTGGGTGGCAGGTGACACTATTACTGTAGAGGTGGAGGAAGAGGCCAAGGCAGCAGCAGAAGAGGAAGCAGGAGGAGGCCGAGACCTTTCTTGGATTTTGAGGTAATTATTCCAATGCAGCTTGTGCCTTGAATTTAGATGCCTGATCATGCAGGTTGCACTCAGGTTTAGAACATTTAGGCCTCGCCTCAGGCTATCATTGCACAGCGTGCAAACCACTCGTGTCTTGTCGTCAGCACATTGTCTGAAGAACTGCCACGCGGGGGAATGCCTTTGAGCTGCCTTTGGTGTGCTAGGCCCCTGGGTGCGGTGGGTAGTAGCAGGCCTACTGTCTAGGGGACGCTCGCTCCGCTTTTGCAGCCTGCTTCCTCTTTTGCTGTGCTGGTGCCTCTGTGTGACCATCACCTCTTCCTCCAAACTGCACACGTCACTCGCATGACCCTCAGTCCATGTGGGGACTAGGACCTCATCATCCTCCTCCCCATCATCTTCCACCCACCCTTCACCACTTCCCTCCTTGTCAGTCTGCACACTGAGGAAAGCTGCAGCAGTTGGCACCCGTGTTTCTTCATCATCTAAGACGTGCTGCACTGGTGTTTCCATGTCCTCATCCTGCAACAAAAGTGGTTGGGCATCGGTGCACTCAATGTCTTCCACTTCTGGGGCAGTGCTATGTGGATGGCCCACGGAAAGCACACCAGGAGAGTCATCAAAAAGCATAAGAGTTTCTTGCATTACTTGGGGCTCAGACTGCTTGGCTAATTTACAAGGGGCTGAGGTGAAAGACAGATGGCCATGGGGTTCAGGTGCCAACTGTGAGATTTCATCAAGGGACCAGGAGGGACACAATGTGAAGGAACTGGAGGCATTGTCAGCCACCCAATCTACTATCGCCTGTACTTCTTCTGGCCTCACCATCGTTGAGCGGCATTCGGGCCTACCATATAACGTTGAAGGTTCTGTCGGCTACTCGCACCTGAGGAAGGTGTTTCACTTGTGCGTGTAGCTGGCACAGATCAACCACGTCCTCTCCTACCAACAGGAGCTTCACCAACACCACCAACACCAGCAGCACCAGCAGCATCCGCAGCACCGTGACCATGTCCCTTATTTGACGCTCTCCTCGTTCTGCCTGCAAATGTACTATGTAGCACTATTCAAGTATTTATTAATACAAAAAAAATGAAAAATAAATTCTTATTCTTCTACAGGAGCAGCAGGAACCTCTCCCTATAGAATTAGAAGATGATTTTAGAACAATAATCTGTCCCTTACAGCACCAGCAGGAACCTCTCCCTTTAGAACTAGGAGATGATTATAGAACAATAATCTGCCCCTTACAGCAACAGCAGGAACCTGACCCTATAGGAGTAGGCGATGATTTTAGAACAATAATCTGTCCCTTACAGCAACAGCAGGAACCTTACCCTATAGGAATAGGCGATGATTTTATAACAATAATCTGTCCCTTACAGCAACAGCAGGAACCTGACCCTATAGGAGTAGGCGATGATTTTAGAACAATAATCTGTCCCTTACAGCAACAGCAGGAACCTCACCCTATAGAACTAGGAGATGATTTTTGAACAATAATCTGTCCCTTACAGCAACAGCAGGAACCTGACCCTCTAGAACTAGGAGATGATTTTAGAACAATAATCTGTCCCTCAAAGCAGTAGACTCTACCTAGTCCAGAATCAGATTGTTCTGTAATGCAGGATGAGATCTGCAATCTGTCCCAAAAACAGTAGTAGTAATCTCTACCTAGTCCAGAATCAGATCGTTCTGTAATGCAGGATGAGATCTGCAATCTGTCCCTCAAAGCAGTAGTAGTAGTAATCTCTACCTAGTCCAAAATCAGATCGTTCTGTAATGCAGGATGAGATGCTATTATATCTGCAATCTGTCCCTCACAGTGCCGGCAGCATCCTCTACCTAGACTAGCCTGAGAGCATGTGACATGCAGCACTACGTGACTCCAGCTTATACAGAGGCTGGGTCACATGATGCACTGGCCAATCACAGGCTTCTGAGGGCAAACCAGTGAAACGCTTGTTGATTGGCTGCCCTGCAGCTATTCAACAGACGGGATCAAATACCCAAACCCAGAACCCGAACCCGAACTTTTTTTCAAATATCCGAGTTCGGGTCCGGGTCACAGACACCCCAAAGTTCGGTACGGACCCGAACTTTACAGTTCGGGTTCGCTCAACTCTAGTCATCACACATCTCTTGTCACTCAGGCAGAAGACAGGGCAGTCCAAGCGGCCACCGCAGCCGCACTTCATTCGGCCACTCGGGCTGCTCTGTCTCCTGTCTGTGGCTAAGTGACAGGCTCAGTCGGGATATCGCCTGTCTCTCTTGTAACATGGTGGATGGGGGGGGGGGGCCTGGTCTATACACAGACATTTCACCCATTTTTGGGGGGAAAAAAGTGCGTCTTATGGAGTGACAAATACGATAACTTAAGATAAAGGCCTATCAATATAAGATGTCAAAATACCAATATACCTCCAAAGTTTTTTCAAATAAGCCTTGCAGGGAAAAAAAAAAAAAAGAAGTTTGCTATGGAGGGGACAACACCTCAAAGTAACCACTGACCTCATATCAATCACTAACTAAAATGAAAATCCCCAATAATAACAAAAAAGGAGCAAATAGCATGATTACCTAATGCACTAGACATCAGAATTAAAGTAAGTCTCCTATCTGACCCTAATCTCTCCCAGTGCTGATTCTCTGCTGAGTCTTCTCTCCTCAGGGACCAGGTCCCTGAAGAAAGAGGAGATTGTCATTGGTCAGTGCGGTCATGTGGTCACTTTGACCAATCACCCTTTGGTATTGTCTGCATTATGATTCAACACAACCTGCGTACCTGTGCGGTGACATTTTGAAGTGAAGCCCATGAAACCAGCTGGTGGGGACAGCGGGATTATGTTATTGAGCTGAATTAAGTTCAGGTGGAATCGGTGTGGAGGGGAGCGTTTTTGGAGTTAGTTCAGCTTTTAATTTTTTTTTCTTTAATAATAATCACTTTATAGAATAAAGCCCCCTGTGTCCATTGTCTTAAGTTCTATGTATTTGTGAATGTTCTCAGGATCTCTTTTCTAGTAATCATGGAGCACATGCTGCTCTTATATCTTATTCTTCAATTCAATGTATTACCATCCAGTTCACATCCTGAGATCAATATTAGATGACATCTTCAGTAAATGGAGCTCTTCTATTTCTTCCCCATTTTCCATGTATAATATTTATTCTACTTTCTGTTGGTGAGACTTGTTTTGTATATTAATCTATTTTTTTTCTTTTTTTTTCTGGGAGACAGCTATTATATATGCAGGTAAGTTGTCCAGTTACTGAACTTACTGACTCTTCCTAACATCTTTACACCATAACAGGCTCCAGTGTTCAATAAACGAGCTTATATAATATAAAATGTCACCAATGATGGCACATTGTACTTTACACTAATAATTATCACCTACAGCCCTACAGGAGATATATTAAACCCTGAAACAAACTGGTTATTATTAAAACTATCAATAAAGCATATTAGAATTAAAAAACATTCCTAAATCCATTTTTATATAAGGTCTCAACCCTCCAGATTGGAGTAGAATACTCACTATTTGCTGTACCATATTTAGCAATAAAAGCTGAAAGGAGCTCTATCTTTCCCTCTAATAGGCAGCATTTTATTTTTTACTTGTGTTGATTTTGGGGATTTACCATTAATAGTTACTTGTTTTTCTAACAGAAGACAAACAAGTATATGACACAGCTTTCACTCTCAATGACACCCACAAGGGGAGATGAGAAGCTATATAGGTGTCAGCTATATAAATGTATAAGAAATGTCTATTGGATAATGTCAAAATAACATGATGAATACATTTAAAATCAAGATATGTGTATGACACACATTATAAACATGAGACAATATGATAAAAAACCTTACATAAAAAGACATGTGAAAGTCCAAAGTCCATATGCACTTTTGAGGCAGCCATCCACAAGAGCCGAGCCAAGCTCCAAACACTAGAAAGAGACAAGAAGAGAGGCGCATCTAAGTGAAATATGTAACAATTTATTAAAAGCGGAAGATTAAAAAAACACTCACAAAAGGGAGCAAAGGGAAGGCATTTCATAATAAGTCCAGTAGCAAAACGTCATAATCCAACCCGGATGCAGATGGAATACAGCCCGATGGGCTGTGCTATGCTGAACGCCACTGCTGGGAGCCGCTCTCAGGGATGTAATAGCCGGCTGAAGCTCAGATGAGGCTTGACCCGCAGTAAGCCAGACACAGGAGGATGATGTCACTATAGTGTGACGCGTTTCGTGGACGGGCGGTTAAGTTGATGTGATAGCCGCGCCCCTTCTTTAGGCATAAACAGCTGTACTGGATGGACAGGGATATTTATACTCTTCGAGCAGGGAAAGGAGGGGGAGCCGGGAGGGGAGAAAGGAAAACAAGAGGGGAGGGGAAGGAGAGGAAATCATACTAAAGGAACTGGGCAGAGTATACACTGCAAGACTACAGCAAAATATATACCTAATACCAAGATGAAACTGAACTACTATCTAAAGTACTGGGGGTATGAATTAATGCATAGAAACCTTTATTATCCTGTAATTAGATTTCTATTATTTACTCCTTGACAGAGGTCTACTATCATTATGTAAGGAACCATCCGGGGCCATTGGCAGGCCAGAGTGCCTATGCCCGATCGGTTTACGGGGGACCGCCGGAAGTTTCGGGCGTTTCGGAACTCTTGTGAGTTGTACTTTGCTCTGCAACCCGCACCTTTGCTCTGGAGTCCACCAAAGTGGGCTTTGTGATCTCGCTCCTCCTGAATGGGCCACAGGCCTGGGCTCACCAATTGCTGGAGGCCCCAGAGACCTCTATTCTGGATCAGTTCCTTCAAGCCATGGCCCAATTATATGAGGATCCCCACCAGGCCGCAACGGCAGAGACTTTACTGCATGAGCTCCAGCAGGGCCACCGTACCGTGGAAGAGTACATCTCAGAGTTTCGTCGATGGAGCGCCGACACAGCCTGGAACGATGTGGCCCTTTGTTACCAGCTCCGACTGGGGCTCTCTGAGCCGCTCAAGGATGAGCTAGCTCACGTCGGGGTTCCTCAGACCCTAGACGCGCTAGTCAATTTGGTCATCCAAATTGACCGCCGCCTACGGGAACGCAGAGCGGAGAGAGCTGCGGCGCCCCAGCGGCCCACTCGGGAGATACCCAGGTTCCTGGCTCCCCGTTCAACCACGACCTCCTCCTCCTCTCCACATGGACACCTAGAGCCACCGCAGTGTGGGCGTCTCCGCCCTTCCTTGTCACCTGAAGAGTGACAGAGGTGCATGCCCCTCACCTTGTACCTGTACTGCGGGGAATCTGGGACATCTGGTACGGAACTGCCCAGCTGAGGTGGATAAAGGCCTCACCCCGGTCATGGGGGACGTGCTATCGCTACCTAACACCAAGTCCCAGCTTGTCCTCTTCATGTCCCTCCGGCTTCCCGGAGGAAGCGTGCAAGTCCCAGCCATTCTGGATACAGGAGACTGCAGTTGCTTTATGGACCTTGCTTTTGCCACTCAGCATCGCATCCCGCTCCGAACCAAGGACCATCCAATGATCATCCCACTGGCTGATGGGTTCACTCTCAAGTTTGGCACAGTGACCCACGAAATGCTCCCTCTCGCTACCAGCACGACAGGGGATCATTCGGAATTTTTACTGTTGGACATCAACACCTCCCCTTTATTCCCGGTTATCCTTGGCCTACCCTGGTTCCAGGCCCACTGCCCATTGATCAATTGGAACACCATAGAAGTGCAATTCTGGTCACCTTATTGCGTCAGCCACTGCCTGCCAAAGTCTCTGCAAGACCCCCCAGTTCTATTTAGCATGGACTCTACCACGACTATCTAGATGTCTTTAGCAAGAAGGGGGCCGACATCCTACCTCCGCACAGGTCATACGATTGCCCAATCGACCTGTTGCCAGGGGCTGAAGTCCCATTTCGCCGAATCTTCCCATTGTCTGAAGTGGAGTTAGTGGCTCTCAAAGCCTACCTGGACGAGAACTTGGAAAAGGGCTTCATCTGGCCCTCCATGTCACCCGCTGGAGCGGGAATATTCTTTGTGGAAAAGAAAGACCACTCACTCAGGCCTTTCATTTATTACCGGGACCTCAACAAGGTCACCATAAAGAACCGGTACCCATTGCCCTTAGTTCCGGAACTTTTTCAAAGACTTGGCTCAGCCAAAGTGTTCACCAAATTAGACCTCTGCGGGGCTTATAACCTGATACGTGTATGGGAGGGGGATGAGTGGAAGACGGCCTTTCGGACCCGCTTTGGCCACTTGGAGTACTTAGTTATGCAATTTGGCCTCTGCAACGCCCCAGCGACCTTCCAGCATCTGATCAATGATGTTTTCAGAGACTACCTTGACCTGTTTGTGGTCGTCTATCTCGACGACATCCTTATATTCTCCCCCTCCCTAGAGGAACACCGCAGGCATTGGAAATGTGTACTTAGCCGCCTACGAGAACACGGACTGTACGCAAAGGCAGAGAAGTGCGCCTTCGAGTGTGCGGACATTTCCTTCTTAGGATTTCACATTTCCACGAAGGGCACCACCATGGATCCGCAGAAGGTTACAGCCATCCTTGACTGGCCAGCGCCAGTGGATAAAAGAGGGGTGCAGCGCTTCGTAGGCTTTGTGAACTTTTATAGAATGTTTATCTGGGGATTTTCGGCAGTCATTGCCCCCATAACGCAGCTTACTAAGCAAAACGTCCGCTTTGTCTGGTCCGCAGAGGCACAGGCAGCTTTCCAGTCTCTGAAGAAACTGTTCACCTCTGCTCCCGTTCTGAAGCACAACGACCCAGCACTGCCCTACATCCTAGAAGTGGATGCCTCGGAGACTGCAGTCGGGGCGGTCCTTTAGCAGAGACAGGGTCCAAAGGCCCTACTCCACCCCATCGCCCTTTTCTCTCGGAAACGTACTCCACCGAGAGAAACTACGACGTTGGGGATAGAGAGTTACTCGCTATCAAGTCCGCCTTGGAAGAATGGCGGTATCTTCTCGAAGGAGCCACACATCCCACCTTGGTCTTCACCTACCACAAGAAGAGTATCTGTGGACGGCTAAAATGCTCAAACCTCGCCAGGCTCGATGGGCCTTATTCTTCTCTCGCTTCCAGATCCACATTACGTATAGGCCTTGGTCCAAGATTGTGAAGCCGGACGCAATGTCCAGAATGTTCCTTGATCCTGTGGAAGCTTCCCCTCCGGATACTATCCTACCAGCTCACAGCTTCTTGCTGGTCCAAGAGGAACTCCTAACATAAATCAGGCGGGCTCTAACTAGTGCCTCGGTGCCCAGAGACTCTGAATTATCTGTAAAAGATGGGCTGTGGTGGTCAGGTACCTGGATCTTCGTGCCTGAGGAGTTCCGCCTAGACACCCTAGAACTCTGTCACGACAACAAGTTAGCGGGACATTTTGGCAGTCGTAAGATAATGGAATTGCTAGCCCGCACCTTCTGGTGGCCCTGCATGAACGAGGACTGTAAAATCTATGTGGGTGCATGCCCTATTTGTGCTCGGGACAAGACTGAGAGAACCAGGGCCTGGGGACTGCTGAACCCGTTACCTATCCCTGACCGTCCTTGGTCGCACATCTCCATGGGTTTTATTGTCGAGCTGCCCCCATCCGCGGGATTCAACACCATCTTCATAGTGGTAGACCGTCTCACAAAGATGCCACACTTTATCCCTATGCAAGGTACCCCCTCTGCAATGGAAACGGCCAAGACCTTTATCAGAGAAATTGTACGACTACACGGTATCCCTAATAATATCGTCTCGGACCGGAGAGTACAATTTACTTCCAAAGTGTAGAGGTCTCTGTGTACCATCTTAGCAATTGGATTGGCTGTTTCTACGGCCTACCACCCCCAGTCAAATGGCCAGACAGAGAGGACCAACCAGCTTCCGTTAGCCGAGTTCGCCTATAATAACACAGTCCACTCTGCCACCAAGCAATCTCCGTTTTGGGTGAATCTTGGCTACCACCCCACATTCCTACCCAATGCTCTGACCGAAAGCTCTGTACCTGCTGTGCAAGAGATCACACAGTTCCTGGGGAAAAACAACAGTATTTTGCAAGAGACCCTTGCGCAAACCCAGGAGCGCGACAAGAGAACCTTCGACAGAGGGAGTCGAGGAAAGTTGAACCTGCAGCCTGGCGATCGGGTCTGGTTGGCCACTAAGAATCTGAGATTGTCATGTCCGTCGAAGAAACTAGGTCCCAGATACATCGGACCCTTGCCAGTCTAAAGGAAAATTAATAATGTGGCTTACGAGCTGGACCTTCCTCCTTCACTCAAAGTTCACCCAGTCTTCCATGTAAATATGCTCAAGCCAGTGACCAAAGATCCTGTCCATTCTACAGCGTTCTAGCTCCTGTGACCCCAGTGCTTATCCTGAGAGACTTCCTGTATCCGTGACCCCGGCTTCCTGTTTGACCTGCTTGCCTGCTGCCTGCCCCGACCCTTTGCCTGCCTACGACTACGCCTCTGCCTGATCCCTTGTACTTCTGTTGTTCGCATGTTGCTGACCCTGTCTGTACCCGACTATCCGCCAGCCTGAAACACCTGTACCGCACTGCAAGTTTGTTACCGACTCGGCCTGAACCACTACTCTACTGTCTGCATGAGCTTCTGTGGACCATCACCTGTCATCTGTGACCAAGTGCAGCCCTCGTGCCCCCCTATGCTCCAGAGCTCCCTGTCTCTACTACCAGGGGTTCTCAAACCAAGGCCGCAAGTGAGGTTGCCCCCGCATAAGTCAGACTCAACCACCAGGTACGTGACACATTACTTGTCTATCGCCATTTGTTTTTAATCGCATTGGACACATGTTCTGTCCAATATTTCTGCTTGCCTCCATCTTTATTAATCTAGGCCATATTCCTTATGCTGTTCTCCATTGTTTTCTTATATTCAGTTGTTGCTTGCTCATATTCACCCTGGTTTCCCTTGATGTGCTATTTAATATATTTGGGCCATCTTCTAGGGGGTCATAGATGTATTTTATATATATATATTTATTTATTTTTTTGACTCCCAACTAATAGATTCACTTTGCACTATAATCTGATGCTGTGCTTTGTGCGGATCACCACTCCTCAGTATCCGATACAATGGGCTCAAAAACATTACATACAGTCTTTTTAATATCTTATGCAGTGGCCCCACTGATATAATAATGCTACATCTATAGTCCTATAATAGCCAATATAGATATCCTTCTTACATACGATTATATATTACAAAAGATGGTTATAACAAAATGTTACGTAGGTGGATATTATTGCCATGATGTATTTTTTATTTGTAGATTCCCTTTTATATGTATTATTTATTTCTGAAGCAATATGTATGTATTTCTCATGACCTCAGTACTTTAGATAGTAGTTCAGTTTCATCTTGGTATTAGGCATGTATTTTGCTGTGGTCTTGCAGTGTATACTCTGCCCAGTTCCTTTAGTATGATTTCCTCTCCTTCCCCTCCCCTCTTGTTTTCCTTTCTCCCCTCCCGGCTCCCCCCCTCCCCTCCTTTCCCTTCTCGTAGGGTATAATATCCCAGTCCATCCAGTACAGCTGTTTATGTCTGAAGAAGGGGCGCGGCTATCACATCAACTTAGCCGTCCGCCCACGAAACGCTTCGCACTATAGTGATGTCATCCTCCCGCATCTGGCTTACTGCGGGTCGGCTTTTACGTCCCTCAGAGCGGCTCCCAGCAGTGGCGGTCAGCATAGCACAGCCCATCGGGCTGTATTCCATCTGCATCCGGCTTGGATTATGAAGTTTTGCTACTGGACTTATCATGAAATGCCTTCACTTTACTCCCTTTTGTTAGTGTTTTTAATCTTCCACTTTTAATAAATTGTTACATATTGCACTTAGAGGCACCTCTCTTTTTGTCCGTTACTTGTTTTTCTTCCTGGTTGTTTTGTTCATTTTTTGTGTTGCATTAACAAAGTATAATATATTTAATCTAGTATTGAACATTTTTAATAAATGAAGCTGTTATGTTCCCTCCTTGTCTATGGAAGATGGAAGGATGTAGTTGGTTTGTGAGCTAATGTGTTAGCAGCTCTCTTCCTTTCATATCACATCATGTTATTGGGTTGAGGTCTGGACGCTGGTTTAGTCATTCCACAATGTGAGTTATCTTCTGTTTAAGCCATTCCTTTTGCTGTGTAGTGATGGATGTATCCGTCCAGGTTTAATTTGCCAAATAGTTCTGTGAATCTTGTTTGAAATTCAGCAAACCCAAATTTAGAGGCGAGTCCCATCAAAGTCTATGTGGGGAACAATTTTGTTGGTAAATTATGCCCATTTTTAAGACTAATAGGCAAACTTTTGTAAAACAAAATGCAAAGAGTAAGTATTATGTATATACTGTGTGCAACGTGGCCCTTCCCAGTACCTACTACCCATGTGCCAGGAAAATGAAAACATTGATTATAAACAGCTGCTGCCTATATATACTAAGGTAACATAATTCAAATACCATACATGTAAGAAAAACATAAATGGCAAGGCAGTACTAAAAAAGAGATGCACTTATTTCAAGTAATTTCTTTTAAAACACGAGAACACAGTCCATAGTCCAAATCACACAAGATCCCAAGAGATGAATCAGGGGAGTGTAGCTGGATCAGCTGTGAAGGGCTTGGAAAGGAAACAAACAACAACCGCGATGTGTCACGAACTCCCGCTCCCACAGGGAATGCACTCACCACAGCAAATGGCCAAACACTCTCATGCCTGGCTGGTACAGAGTTTAAAAGTTGTTGAATTCACACTTGGCAGCTCTCAGTGGCTTGAACAAAAACTTGAGCAGATGGTACATGTGGAAAAGAGAAAAAATCTCCACTAGTGCAGTAATCCCGGAACCATCAAAAACTTTTATTTTGTTAAAAATCCTTAAGCCATCACACTTACACAAAACAGTTAAAACACAAGCATGTAGTCACATAAAGATAGCTGGAGATAGAGCAGCTTATCACATGCTGTAATTGATTTCACCCAACGCTGCCTGCAGTGCATGCGTCTCATCAGCTTCCTCGTGTGCTACCGACTATCCTCATATGGGTAGTGGTATGCAAATCTTAGACCACTCACACCATTCAGTCTAGAAGAGACCGGCACTGGTGACTACAGTGCTGGAAACAAAGCTTCCAGCATCCGAGTCACCCTTACATCCTGTGCAGATTAAAAGATAACAGTGTAAAGCTTCACAGGACATTACAACTAATGAAACCTACATTAAATTCACATATAAAATAAAAAGTGCATCAGATCCTATAAAATGCTAGATACATACAAAATACATAAAGTACACTAAAAGCTCACTTGAAGTGACCAAAGATGAGAAGCTACAGGTAATAAACCTAAAATGAAACCCAAAGTTGAGAATAAAAATAGTAGTGCTCTCTTAGTGGTTGACAAAAAAAATGAAATAAAATAAGAGGAGGGGTCAATTAACGCGAGCCAGCCAATACCTTCTTCTTTTTATTATTATACAGGATTTATATAACGCCAACAGTTTGTGCAGCGCTTTACAATAAACAAGGGATACAGTACAATTACAGTACAGTTCAATACAGAAGGAATAGGAGGGCCCTGCTCGTTGAGCTTACAATCTATAAGAAGGGGGTGGTACAAAAGGTAATGGCTGCAGGGGTGATCTGATAGAGGTGACTCAAGCGCAGTTCTTGGGTGGAGGAGGGGTAATAAGTGAGTTTTCAAGGATCGCCTAAAGGTGGACAGGGTGGAGGCTGACCGGACATTCTGGGGCAGGGAGTTTCAGAGGATGGGAGGGCTCTGGAGAAGTCCTGTAGGCGAGTACGGGAGGAGGTAACAAGGGAGCTAGAGAGCAGGAGGTCCTAGGAGGAGCGGAGAGGACGATTGGGGTGATATCTGCAGATGAGATTGGTGATGTAGCTGAGGGCAGTGTGGTGGATGGCCTTGCATGTTGTGGTTAGTATTTTGAATTTTAATACGGTGGGGTAGGGGAAGCCAGTGAAGAGATTGGCAGAGTGGGGCAGCAGTCGCGGATCGATTAGTAAGTTGTATAAGTCTGGCAGCAGCATTCATGATAGACTGAATGGGGGATTTGCCTGTGCAATGGTAGGCCAGTGAGGAGGGAGTTGCAGTAATCAAGGCGAGAAATAACCAAGGAGTGAATAAGTTGTTTTGTGGTGTCGTTAGTCAGGAAGGGGCGAATTCTGGAGATGTTGCGGAGGTTAAGGCGGCAAGATTCAGCCAGTGATTGAATGTGGGGGCTGAAAGAGAGGTCGAGTCTAGGATTACACCCAGCACCCTGGCATGTGTGGAAGCACCTATGGTTGTGACATTGATCTCAATGGTAACGTCATGAGGAGGGGACCAGGGACGAGGAAATATTACAAGCTCAGTTTTAGAAAGATTGAGTTTGAGGAAGTGGCGTGACATCCATACCGATATGTCATTCAGTAAGTTTGTGATGCGTGAGGACATTGAGGTGCAGAGTTGAGGAGTCGAGAGATAGATCTGGGTGTCGTCAGCATAGAGGTGGTAATTGAAGCCATGGGAAGTTATCAACTGGCCCAGGGAAGAGGTATAGAGGGAGAGTAGGAGGGGCCCAAGGACAGAGCCTTGGGGTACCCCAACAAAAAGAGATAGGGGAGCGGAGGAGATGTTGTTGTATGTGACACTGAAGGTGTGCTGAGATAGGTAGGAGGAGAACCAGGAAAGAGCAGAGTCACGGAGGCCAAGGGAGTGGAGTATATTGAGGAGGAGTGGGTGGTCAACTGTGTCAAAGACAGCAGGGTCTAACAGTATGAGTATGGAGTACTGGCCATTGGTTTTAGTAGTTAGTAGGTCATTGGTGAGTTTTAGTAGGGCAATTTCAGATGAATGTTGTGAGCAGAAGGCGGATTGTAGGGGATCGAGAAGGTTGTTGTCAGTGAGGTAGCAACTCATACGGTTGTGGACAAGGTGTTCAAGAAGCTCGGAGGAAAATGGGAGCAGGGAAATGGGTCTTAAGTTATTCAAACAGGTGGCGTCCAGTGAGGATTTTTTAAGTAAGGGTGTAACCAGCACATGTTTGAGTAGAGAGGGAAAGGTGCCGGAAGAGAGGGAGAGGTTGAAGATGTGGTTTAGAGAGTTTAGGACAGAGCAGGAGGGTGGTCATAGAAGTTGCGAGGGGACAGGGTACAGGGGGAAGGTGGTGGGGTGGGCTGTGGAAAGGAGTTTGACAACTTCCTCAGAGCTAACAGGATTGAAGGAGGAAAGTGTTGAGTGGGGTGTTGGACTTGGTTTGTTGGTTGGTGGCGGAAGCTGGACGCAGGATATCTCGTCACGAATTGTGTCAATTTTTTTTTTTTAATTGAGTGGCAATCTCCTGGGAAGTGAGCAAGTTGGTGGGTGGAGGCAGTGGGGGGTGGAGTAAGGAATTAAGGGTGGAGAAGAGTTGATGAGGCTTGGATGAGAGGGATTTGATGAGAGCGGTGTAGTAGATTTGTTTAGTGAAGTGGAGGCAGGAGTTGTATTTGAGGAGGGCAGATTTGTATAGGGTGAACTCTTGTAGGGATTTAGTTTTACACCACACTCGCTCGCGAGCACAGCTGCATTTTTTGAGACTTCTGGTATCCTCTGTTTGCCAGGGTTGTAGCAGGCGAGGCCTGGTTCTGCGTGTACAGATGGGGCAAGTGTCGCCAGGGAGGATGACAATATGTGGTTGTAAGCAGAGGTGGCCAGGTCTGGGCAGGACCGGGGTGTGATTTCATCATAAAGGCAGTCAGTAGCAGAATGTAATAGGGAGGGGTTGAGTTGGCAAAGGTTCCTGTGAGTAACTTTTTGTTGGTTGGCGGCATGGAAGGTAAGAGACAGAGAGAGTGTGAAACTGATGAGGTTGTGATCGGATAGAGGAAAGGGGTTGTTAGAGAAGTTGCAGGGAGTGCAGAGGTGGGAGAATACAAGGCCAAGAGTGTTGCCATTGGAGTGAGTGGTGGTTTGTGTCCATTGTGTTAGGTTGAAGGAGGAGGTTACATTGAGTAGTTGGGAAGTGGCTGAGGTGTTAGCATTGACTGGAATGTTAAAGTCTCCAAGGATGATGGCAGGTACTTCAGAGAAGAGGAAGTAGGGTAGCCATGCAGAGAAGTCATCAAGAAAGCGTGACACAGGGCCAAGGGGTTGGTAAATGACTGCAACTGGAGAAAATAGACAAATGAAGTGTACTTCAAAAGAACAGAGGGAAAGAGAGGGAGGTGTAGGAAGAACCTAGAAGGTGCTTTTTGGGGAGAGGAGAAGTCCAACTCCACCTCCTCTTTGTCCACTGGATCTGGGTGAGTGAGTTCAGAGGAGGCCACCGTGACAGAGGGCAGCTGGAGAGGCAGTGTCCGATTCCTGGAGCCAGGTTTCAGTAATAGCAAGGAAATTGAGGAAGTTGGAAAGAAAAAGGTCATTGACGGAGGCAAGTGTCACGTACCTGGTGGTCGAGTCTGACTTGTGCAGGGGACAACCTCTCTTGCGGCCCTGGTTCGAGGACCCCTGGTAGTGGAGACAGGAAATCCTGGAGCATAGGGGGGCACGAGGGCTGGATATAGTCTCTGGTGGTATCGCTCATGCAACAGAGGGGTAGTGATGCAGGCCAGGTCATTAACAGGCTGGCGGTGAAGTACAGAAGGATCAGGCAGGCGGATGGTCGAGTTCAGGCAGGGTCGGTCACGTGCGGGCAACAAAGGTACAAGGAGCAGGCAAAGAGTAGTTGTTGACAGGCTGGGGGTCAAAGCAGGCAGACCGCAAACAAAGTCCAAGGGGAGCCGGGGCCACAGATACAGGAAGTCTCTTTGGAGTAGCACACGGGTCACAGGATACTGGAACGCTGTAGAACAGACAGCATCTGCTGTAGATTCTTACAGGCTTCAAATAGGGCCATTTGGCTCCACTTCCGGCGGGTGCACGCACAAACACACACCGGCGCACACGAACACGCACCGCCGCGCGAGTGTGCACAAGGCGCGCACACCACTGCGGAAGACCGCAAAAAGCACCCCTAACAGTAAGTTTGGTGGAGACAGTGGGGGCTGACTCTTGGAATCAGGGGAATTGAGATAAGACAGTGGAACTTACATAAAAATATATATCTTTTTTTTTTCTGGGCTTAGGATCAGTATTTTACAATACAACTATTTTGGGTGTTCCAGATTGCTGCCTCCTCAGGAACCTCCACGGAGTGGAGAATATAAATCAGGGTCTACTAATTGAGGGGATTGGCGCTGTCTGATTATAAATTAAAATAAATATGTGTCCAAACCACATGAGTTTTTTAAAATGTTGTGTCCAGTGTCTTAAAAAAGTGTCATCTGCAAAATACTGTGCAAAAGAATACTGAAACCACTGTGCAAACCTTATATAGAAATGTGAGTATAAAAATATATATATAAAAAAATGTTTTACACATAGAAAAAGAATCAGCCCAATCAATCAACAGGAGGCACACTACTCACAGGTGTGTCCCCAACCAAGTGTTCTTCCAAGTGCAATACGATACAATAATATATCATTGAATCTGTGATCCAAAACATTAAAGCATATATAAAAAATGTGCAGTATTATTTTTCAGAGTAATGAAGTTTCTGTCTTGATGTTATCTTCACAGGTATTATTGTTGTTTATGTTCCTTATTATGAAATAACTCAGTGTTCAACATGGCATTGGTAAAGTGACTTCAGTGCTTCATTACTGTAAGGTGACTTTTGTGCTTCCACACGTGCTTCCCCTCTGGATACCCCACTCACCAGAGGCAAGCACCCCTGTGGGGGTAACTCACATATATGAACTCCAAAATCGCGTTCTGATGTCTCACTCCAAGTTTCTCCAAAGATAGGCACCCCTGTGGGGGTGGTTCACATGTAGGGAATCCAAGCCCGTGGGGGGTGCTTGCCTCTGGTGAGTGGGGTATCCAGAGGGGGGAGCACGTGAAAAATAAGAGTTATTTCATAATAAGGAACATAAACAACAATAATACCTGTGAAGATAACATCAAGACAGAAACTTCAATACTCTGAAAAATAATACCGCACATTTTTTATATACTTTTTAATGTTTTGGATCACAGATTCAATGATATATTATTGTATCGTATTGCACTTGGAAGAACACTTGGTTGGGGCCACACCTGTGTGTAGTGTGCCTCCTGTTGATTGATTGGGCTGATTCTTTTTCTATGTGTAAAACATTTTTTTATATATATATATATCTTTATACTCACATTTCTATATAATGTTTGCTCAGTGGTGTCAGTATTCTTTTGCACAGTATTTTGCACATGACATTTTTTAATAGACACTGGACACAGCATTTTAAAAACCTCATGTGGTTTGGACACATATTTATTTTAATTTCTAATCAGACAGCGCCAATCCCCTCAATTAGTAGACCCTGACAGTGGAACTTGCGACTATTGTCAGAGAAGCTAGACTGCCAGTTCTGGGGGTAAGAGTTGGCTGGTGGAGGGCTAGGATTTAGGGCAATATCCCCAGACATTAGTACGGTCCTCTTATGGGTGTCTCAGGAACTTTTTTTTATATTTCATTTCCTTATGAATTTATGTGTATCAGTAAAGACATCAAATTTATTCAGTGTCTTCCTAGGGGCACATTTCAAGCCTAAGTTCAGAATGTTCAATTCCTTGTGATTTAATTGTACACTACTTAAATTGTAGATGCCACTATTTATGTGTTCCTCCTTCTTTTTTTCTGTGATTCTAAGCATTTTCCTGCTCTACAACCCCTTTGCTTTGTGTTGGGGGTCTCTGTTGTGGGGTCCTTGTTGGTAACGTCTGCCCCTCCCCCGACCTCGACGTAGTGGGGGTAGTGGCCCCGACCTGGTGGCCTCCACCACCCCCCGACCCTAAAAAATGGCAGCCATCCCTTCTTTGTTCATCATACTCATAGTGTACCAAAGGCTGGAACCTATTCTGTACCGATAAGGGAGACCTATTATCATAGTTCCTATAATTCTGCGGTGTAGAGGTGCGTCTATGCTCCTGAGTGTTATGTTGTCTCCCTCATCTGGGAGGAGAGTTGGGGGCCCTTGGGGGTCCGCTCTGAGAGTCATACCTCCCACACTCATTGCCATTGCCCTCTCCATTAGGTTTTTTGCTCATAGTGGGGGCCCACTGGGTGGGTTCACCCCCCCTCTTCGGGGTGGTGACCCAATGGGTATCCTGACTTCCACCTGTTGTGACACAACTAACACATTGCCATTGGAGGCAGTGGGATTTTGAAACAAATAAAAGGAGTTCTCCCTAAAATCAGCGGAGTCCCAATTAAACTTTTTAACCTTTTTCTTTCATGTCTCTAAATCAACCCCCCAACACACAGCGAAGGGGTTGTAGAGCAGGAAAGTACTTACAATCCCAGAAAAAGAAGGAGGGACACATAAATAGTGGCATCTACAATTTAAGTAGTGTACAATTAAATCACAAGATATTGAACATTCTGAACTTAGGCTTGAAATGTGCCCCTAGGAAGACACTGAATAAATTTGATGTCTTTATTGATACACACAAATTCATAAGGAAATTAAATATAAAAAAATATTTCCTAAGACACCCATTAGAGGACCGTACTAGAAGATATTGGCTGTCTCGCATTAATTGATCCCTCCTTTTATTTTATTTCATTTTTTATTATTATTATTATTATTATTTATTTTTTATTTTATTTTGAGGGGCTTTTGGTTGTGTCAACCACTATAAGAGCACTACTGTTTTTATTCTCAACTTTGGGTTTAATTTTAGGTTTATTACCCGTAGCTTCTTATCTTTGATCACTGGAAGTGAGCTTTTAGTGTACTTTATGTATGTTATATGTATCTAGCATTTTATAGGGTCTGATGCACTTAAAATTTGTTGTTTTTATATGTGAATTTAATGTAGGTTTCATTAGTTGTAATGCCCTATGAAGCTTTACACTGTTATCTTTTAACCACTTCACCCCCGGAAGAATTTCCCAGTTTAGGACCAGAGCACTTTTTGCGATTCGGCGCTGCGTCGCTTTAACTGACAATTGCGCGGTCGTGCGACGTTGTACCCAAACAAAATTTGCGTCCTTTTTTCCCACAAATAGAGCTTTCTTTTGGTGGTATTTAATCCCCTCTGCGTCATTTCTGATCGCCGCTATAAACAAAAGAAGAGCGACCATTTTGCAAAAAAACTCAAATTTCTTATTTTTTGTTAAAATTCAAGTCCAAAAAAAATATAAAAAGACATTTTTTTTCACCGGTTTTGGCCGATTTATATTCTTCCTTATATTTGTGATAAAAAAAATTGCAATTGGCGTTTATTGATTGGTTTGCGCAAAAATGGCCGCGTTTACGGATAATGAGAATTCATTTCTGGGTTTTTTTTTTTTTTTAATTTTTTACTAGTAATGGCGGCAATCTGCAATTTTTAGCGGTACTGCAATATTGCAGCGGACATGTCGGACATTTTTGACACTTTTTTGGGACCAATGACATTTATTCAGCGATCAGAAATTTAAATGTCCACTGATTACTGTATAAATGTCATTGGCAGTGAAGGGGTTAACCTGCAGGGGGAGATCTAGGGGTTAACTGTGTTCCCTGGGTGTGTTCTTACTGTGGGGGGGGGGGGTTGGGCTACCATGGGCATGAGAGAGCTAACTGATCCCAGTGACAGGGATCAGTAGATCTCCCATGCCTTCACTGTCAGAATGGGGAACCGCCGTGTTTACATTGGCTGTTCCCCGTTCTTTACCTGTGGCCGCTCATCACGGCTCGCCAGCGGACATTGGGCCCGCTCAAGCCGCGGGCACATTCCTCAGGAGTGCAGCGGGCGTGCGAGCCGCCGGCAGCGCACGTGTGCCGCCAGCAGCATGTGTGCGCCCCCAAGCGGCCATTCGCAGATTGACGCCTTTTTACGGCGATTCGCGGCCAGCGTCCACACTGCCACCGTAAATATGCGGTAGGCAGCGGGGAACTGGTTAATCTGCACGCGATGTAAGGGTGACACAGACGCTGGAAGCTTTGTTTTTAGCACTGTAATGTAATGGTAATTCATCCAGTCTATTATGCGGAATACGGTCGGTGCATTGTGGAGTGAGGGTGTGTGAGTGGCCTAAGATTTGCATACCACTACCCATAAGAGGATGTGTTGCCTAAACGTACAGCCAACCCCATGAGGAAATCTGTATGATGAAACATGTTGGGGTGTGGCTGTACAGCAACCAGCTGAGTCGGTAGCACATGAGGAAGCTGTTGAGACGCATGCACTGCAGGCAGCGTCGGGTGAGATCGATTACAGCTGCTCTATCTCCAGCTATCTTTATGCGACTACATGCTGGTGTTTTAACTGTTTTGTGTAAGTGTGATGGCTTAAGGATTTTTAACAAAATAAAAGTTTTTGATGGTTCCGACATTATTGCACTAATGGAGATTTGTTCTCTTTTCTACATGTATCACCTGCTCAAAGTTTGTTCAAGCCACTGAGAGCTGCCAAGCGTGAATTCAACAACTTTTAATCGCTATTCCAGCCAGGCATGAGAGTGTTTGGCCATTTGCTGTGGTGAGTGCATTCCCTATGGGAGCGGGACTTTGTGACACATCGTGGGTGTTGTTTGTTTCCTTTCCAAACAGTTCACAGCTGATCCAGCTACACTCCCCTGATTCATCTCTTGGGATCTTGTGTGATTTGGACTATGGACTGTGTTCTCGTGTTTTAAAGAAATTACTTGAAATAAGTGCATCTCCTTTTTAGCGCTGCCTTGCCATTTATGTTTTTCTTACATGCATGGTATTTGAATTATGTAAACTTATGTAAAAAAAAGGCACGGGGAGCTGGGCACTGCCATGGAGGACATGTACTAATGCAAAAAAAATGCTGTAGAGTGGGTAGAGGGTTCTTTAATGCAGCTTTGGTGGCAACACTGAAAATAAGCACATTTTTTTTGAAGCAGAGCTCCAGGAATACAGCTACTTTGTCCAATGAGGTGCATGCCACCTGTTGGACCAATCTCTTTAATTTACATCTAATCATTTTACAGAAAATCAGAAGTACAACTATTGCTACACTCCAGAGTCTCTGACAGGAGAGAGGCTGTATAGTTGTACACAGCAACCCTGCCCACTCCTCTTCTTCACTGTTTATTCACAGAAATCTTTGCATTTTGTAAATGAGTTCACGAAATACAAATTTCTGTGTGTCAGGGCATGAGGAGCAGAGGGGCGGATATAATAGCTGCATGCAACTCTGCAGCTGAAGGAGCTGAGACCAGGGGATCCAATGTTGGTGTGCCAGAATTGTAGATGTAAATGGAAGAGATAAGTCCAGCAGGTGGCATGCACCTCATTGGACTAGACTCATGGTATGCCTGCACATTTTACAAAGTGGATGAATTCCTGAAGTTCAGCTTTAACCGCTTGCCAACCACCCCATAGCAGATTTACTGCTATGCGGCAGCCACACTATGCAGGATCACATATATATATACACGTGATGCTGCATTTATGGGTATTGAGCACGAATGCCTGCTGCCAGAGGCTCGCTCAGCACAGCGGGAGCTGATCAGAGGGTCCAGTGGACTCAATACTCACCAGCACCCAGTGATCATTCGTTGCACAGGCAGAACGGCAGTCTGCCTATGTAAACAACATTCCCATGCTGTCAGTGTGGAAGGCATGGATCCTGTGTTGCTGTAAAGCAGGAACATGCATCAATGCCTTCCATTAGTAAAATCACCTTCCCCATGTAGTAAAACACTGCTCAGGCACACAGGCCCTTTGATTGCCTCTGATGTTAACCCCTTCCCAGTACAGTGACAGTGCATATTTTTAGCAATGATCACTGTATTGGTGTCACTGGTCCCAAAAAAGCGTCAAATATCTCAGTTAGTGTCAGATTTCTCCACCACAATATCAAAGTCCCCATATAAGTCGCTGAGCACTGCCATTACTAGTAAAAAATAGATAAAAAATAAATAAATAAAAATTCCATAAAAATATGCCATAGTTTGTAGACACTTTAGCTTTTGCGCAAACCAATCAATATACGCTAATTTGGATTTTTTTTTACCAAAAATATGTACCAGAATACATATGGGCCTAAATTTATGAAATAACAACAAAATAAAGCTTTATTTTTGGAAAGAGGACATATATTTTATTTGGGTACAGTGTCGCACAACCCTGCAATTATCAGTTAAAGTAATGCAGTGCCATATTGCAAAAAATGGCCTGGTCATGAAGGGGAGTAAACCTTCCATAGATCAAGTGAAGTGGTTAAATAACATGCTTGTGGAATACCTTAACCACTTCAATAGAGGGCACTTTTACCTCCTTCCTGCCCAGACCAATTTTCAGCTTGTAAATAAATAATTTTTCTTCATAAGTTGAGGCCAAATTGTATAACATATCTTTGGTAAAAAATATCCCAAATTTGTGTATATTATTTGGTGTGTGTGAAAGTTATAGAGTCTACAAGCTATTAGAGATGGGCTCAGGCGTGTTTGGGATCCAAGTCCAAAGCCACCTTCCTGATCCCACCAGGAAGCCGACACAGCACAGCACTATTCACAGGCAGTGAGATATTTCCCAGTCTGTACAGCTGCGGACTACAAAATGTCTCACTGCCTGTGATTAGCGGTTTGCAGTGTCGGCTTCCTGGTGGGATCGGGCAGGTGGGTTGAGGCTAGGATCCCAAACCCGCCTGAGCCCATCCCCACTAGTTATGGTACCAATTATTGAAAACTGATCACACCTGATGTACTGATGGCCTATCATTTCTTGAGGCCTTGAAATGTCAGGACAGTACAAGTACCCCCCAAATAACCCCCTTTTTGGAAAGTAGACAATCCAATTCAGTGAGAGGCATGGTGAGCTATTTGTTCCCACAATTTGTCATATTAACAATTTATTTCTCACACATGGCATAGGTAAACTTGCATATATTCTGCAACTCCTCCTGAGTATGGCGATACCACATGTGAGACCTTTTCACAGCCTGGCCACACAGAGTATCACATTTTTGAAGGCCCTGGAGCACCAGACAGTGGAAACACCCACAAAATGACCCCATTTTGGAAAGCAAACATCCCAATGTATATTCTATGAAGCATTATGAGTCCTTTGAACATATCATTTATTTCCACAAAGTTTTGGAAAAATGTGGGAAAAAAAATGAAAATTTATTTTTTTTATTTACACAAAGTTGTTAATTTAGAAGATATTTCACATAGCATGTACATACCAAGAATCATACCCCAAAATACATTCTGCTACTCCTACTGAATATGGCGAGATGTGTGAGATGTTTTCACAATCTAGCCACATACAGAGGCCCAACATCCCAAGGAGCAGTGTCAGGCGTTCTAGGAACATAAATTACTGTACACATCTAATTTCCTGACAACCTATCACTTATTTCTAATAGGGATGAGCCGAACATCCCTCCCCCCCCCCCGGTTTGGTTCGCACCAGAACATGCGAACAGGCAAAAAGTTTGCGTGACATTCGAACACCGTTAAAGTCTATGGGACCCGAACATGAAAAGTCAAAAGTGCTAAATTTAAAGGCTTATATGCAATGTTATTGCCCTAAAAAGTGTATGGGGACCCGGGTCCTGCCCTAGGGGACATGTATCAATGAAAAAAAAAGTTTTTAAATCAATCGTTTTTTCAGGAGCAGTGATTTAAATAATGCTTAAAGTGAAAAAAAAAGAAAAAATCCTTTAAATATCAGCCCTGGGGGGTCCCCTTAGTCGGTCTGTAAAAGGGCACACCTCTGGGGTGTTTAGAACATAGCCAGAGCAAAATGACATTTCCAAAGGAAAAAGTGTAATTTAATATCACGGCTGTAATGCATTGCCGTTTCCCAGCAATATAGATAAAATCACAGAAAAAGCATTGCGTTGGCCACCCCCCCATCCTTACCAGGCCCCTCAGGTCTGGTATCGATTTTAAGGGGAACCCCACTCCAAAATGTAAAAAAAAAAAAGAAATGCGTAGGGTTCCCCCCAAAATCCAAACCAGACCCTTATCCGAGCATACAGCCCTGCATGGCAGGAGGAGGTGGGGACGAGCGAGCGCCCCCCCCTCCAAACCATACCAGGCCACATGCCCTCAACATGGGGAGGATGCTTTCAGGTCGCCCCCAAAGCACCTTGTCCCCCTTGGACAACCACTGGCAAGGGTTGTGGGGGTCTTCGGGCAGGGGGCTTATCGGAATCTGGAAGACCCCTTCAATAAGGGGGCCCCAGATCCCGACCCCCCCCCATGTGAATAGGTATGGGGTATATTGTATCCCTACCCATTCACCAAAAAAGGAGAAAAGTGTTAAAAAAACAGACAGTTTTTGACAAGTCCTTTATTGTGTAAAATAGCTCTTCTTTCTTCCTCCATCTTCTTCTGCCCCGGTCCTTCTTCTGGTCTTCCGCTTCTTCTTTCGGTCTTCTTGCTTCCTCTCTTCGTCTACAATCGTCATCTTCTTCTTCCTTCTTCTTTAACCGCCACCGCTCTCATGCTGCCGCAGCAGTGCCGTCCGCTCCAGAGGCGTCTCCCAGAATGGGCGGTCTTCAGTTTGACATTTCTTTTATAAGAAGGGGTGGGGCCACTCGGTGACGTAAATGGGTGGCTTGGTGGCGGAACTATTTCCAAAACGGAACCCTTTCCTGCATCCTTCCCAGCTGCCAGCAGAGTTACCCAGTGCGTCGTGAAGGAAAAGTAACGTCTCTGATCGTGTCTGCTGGAACATGAGTCGGCTGTAATATGAACCCTGACCGCACTGTCCAACGAGGCCAAAACATTGCCTTCCACATGATGGTAGAGAGCTTGAATGGCCTTACATGTAAAGAAATGTCTTTTGGGAGCCTGCCACTGTTGTACGGCACATTCCACAAATTCACGAAAGGGGGCAGAGTATTCTAGCTGAAAAGGCAGCAGTTTGAGCGCTAGCAATTTGGCGAAGCTAGCATTAAGACGCTGAGCATGTGGATGACTGAGACAGTATTTCTTTTTACGGTTCAGCAACTGGGGTAGGGATATTTGCCTGCTGAATTCACCTGGTGGTGTACTGCTAGCAGATTGGCTGCAAGTACTATTTGTGGCACGCATTGCTACACCTTCATTCCTCTCAGTGCAGTTTTTGAAGAGGACTGCAGGCATAATAGGGGTTGAGATCCCAGATGAGGAGCAAGAAGAAGTCTGTCTTGTTTTCTGGTGTGGGTTTTTCAGGTACTCTTGCCAATGGACTGCATGGCTGGTCATCATATGTCTTGTCAAGACTGTAGTGCCCAAGTGACTGGAGTCCTGGCCGCGCTTGACCCGCTTTGGACATAGATTGCAAATGGCAATGGTGCGATCTACTGCAAAATGCCCACACCAAAGAAATTTTGGAAGTTGGCTGGGAGGCAGCAGTGCCCTGCACCTGTGGAGCTCTGTGGTCCGATGCAATTGGTTGGCTGCTCTTAAGCTGGCCCCTGGAAGACATCCTGCCTTGTTGGAGTTGGGCCTCCTCCTCACTTTCCTCCTCTCTTCTCTCAGGCACCCAAGTACAGTCCATGTCCTCATCATCCCCTCCCTCCTCATCACTGGAGCAAACTTGGCAGTATGCTTCAACTGGGGGAACATGACTGCTAGTTTCTTGTCCTTTTATGGCACCCCCTGTCTCTAGGCTCACACTACTCCCTACCTCAACCTGGGGACCAACATCGGAGCCTTCAAACTGCTGCGCATCCTCCATCACCATGTAACCGACACTATGTTCGAATAACTCAGGTGACTCCTTCGTGAATGATGGTGGAGCTACAGAATCGCTTTGATTTGACAGAATAGACCGCTATGCCAGATGCGTTGGAAGGCAAACTTGTACGAGCCTGGGTGACAGAGGATGAGGAAGATGAGGACGGCTTTGTTATCCTCTCCACCAACTCTTCTGTATGTTGTGGCTCAATAGCAGGTCCAACAGCAGAAAAAAAGGGCAAGCACGATCCGCCTGCAGAGGCTGCACCGCATATGCCACCACCACTTTTCACTGAAGAAACAGAGGCTGCTTGCCCTCTTTTAGTGGCCTGGGAGCATCTGCCTCTCCTTTGTGGCCTTCCTGACATGATGGGGATTTTTTTTTTTAACACCGCACTACACACTACACTGTACTATATACCATACACCCCCGAATGCACTGATATATAGTGTACACTCAATACGCTGTGTGTATGTATATATATATATATATATATATATATATACACTAGGAAGGTATATATATATATTCTTGCACTGCCTGACACTGTATACAGATAGCCCTATCTATCTAGTATATATTTCCCTACACTAACCTGCCTGCACTAACTGACAGATAGATAGATAGATAGGGCAATCTATATACAATCTATATATCTAGCTAGCTATCATATTTTTAAATTTTTTTTTTCACAATTTGCAATAGCTATCTAGCTAAACTGCCTGCAATCCGCAAAATAAACTCTCTCCCTATCATTCCAGCACCACCGCCAACACACGCTACATAGAGCCGCTGTACAAGTGGCTTTATATAATGTGGAGCGTAGATTGAGGCTGTTGGAGCAGTGATTGGCTAAGGGCACCCTGTATTTAGTCAATCAAAGCTCTCGTAGCAGGCCGCCCGCTGATTGGCTAAAGCATGCAGGTCACGTGCATGCTTTGGCCAATCAGTGGGCGCCATTCCGCCGCCATTGGAATGCATTATGGGGCAGCGAAGTTCCCGCAAATGCCCCATAAAGTTCGCAATGGCACAAACGGACGAACCCCTGATGTTCGACTCGAACCGGGGGCTCATCCCTAATTTCTAACGCATAGCATGTACATACCAAGAAAAACACCCCAAAATACATTCTGCTGAGCAAAGGGTAAACAAAAGATTACCTGTCTTAGTAGTGCAATGGTCCATAGAGGAGAGCATTGGTCCAGGTAGCAGGCAGGGACATGGTCAGTGACAACGGAAGGAATCGTCCAGGCAGCAGGCAGGAGTCCATAGTCAGTATAGGCAGTGATATTGTCAGCACAGACAAAGCATTGGTCCAGGGAGCATTCAGGAATGTGGTCAGTGGCAGTGAAAGGAATTGTCCAGCCAGCAGGCAGGAATACTATCCATAGTCAGTACAGGAAGCAGGCAGGGATATGGTTAGCAAAGCCAAAGTTTTGGTCCAAGAAACAAGTAGGAACATGGTCCATAAAAAGTCCTGGGTCAGTGCAAGCAGAAATATGGTCAGCACAGCCAAAGTATTGGTCCAGGCAGCAAGTAGGAACATGGTCCATAACAATTTTTGGGTCATTACAGGCAGCAGGCAGAGATATGGTCAGCACAGTGAAAGTATTGGTCCAGGCAACAGGCAGGAACATCAGGCATAGGGTCTTGGTCAGGTAAGACCTTGGGCATGGGGTAGAGGCTTTTTCTTCACACCCAATTTCTTCAAAGCCTCTGGACTTGGAATTACAAAACCTGGAGAAAAAAACACTGTTTTTCTTTACTCTGAAGCCCCTCACATATGTGAGACCCCATGTTATCTTGAATCCCATTACTACAGTAGAAGGGCAAAAGACCAGTCCAAGCGGCAGGCAAAAAACATGGTTGATTAAAATGAAACGTTGTTATACCAAATAGCATATTATTACATGTGTATATGCTCTTCTATTGTTTTTCCTTTTGGTTCTGTAGGCAGATGAAACTCAATAAAATGTTTATGCAAAAAAAAAAAACATGGTTAATTAACAGGCTGAGGTCAGCGCAGGTGCAAGGCAGAAACGTGGTTTAGAAGCAACCCAGACGGCAGGCAGAGGCATAGTTGGTAAACAGGCCAGAGTCAGTTAACCTCTTGCTTACTAGGCGCTTAAACCCCCCCTCCTGCACAGACCAATTTTAGGCTTTCAGCGCTGTCATATTTTGAATGACAATTGCATGGTCGTGTGACTTCTTACCCAAACAAAATTTTTATAATTTTTTTCCCACAAATAGAGCTTTCTTTTGGTGGTATTTGATCACCTCAGCGGTTTTTATTTTTTGCGCTATAAACAAACAAGGAGCGACGATTTTGAAAAAACTAACAATATTCTTTACTTTTTGTTATAATAAATATCCAAAAAAAAAATATATATATAAAAAGGAAAATAATTTATCGGTTTTGGCCGATATATATTCTTCTACATATTTTTGGTAAAAAAAATCGCAGTCGGCGTATATTGATTGGCTTGCGCAAAAGTTATCGCATCTACACACTATGGGAATTGATTTATGGCGTTTTTACCATTTTTTTTTTACTAGTTATGGCGGCGATCTGCGATTTTTATGGAGACTGCGATATTGCGGCGGACATGTCGGACATTTTTGACACTTTTTTGGGAACAATGACATTTATACAGCGATCAGAAATTTAAATGTCCAATGATTACTGTATAAATGTCATTGGCAGTGAAGGGGTTAACCTGCAGGGGGCAGTGAAGAGGTTAACTATGTTCCCTGGATGTGTTCTAACTGTGGGGGGGCAGGGCTGGTCGGGACATAACAGATCTAACTGATCCCAGTGACAGGGATCAGTAGATTTGTCATGTCCCCTTCACAGAACGGAGCACACAGCGTTCGGGGGCCGCAAGAGCGCGCCCCCGCATGCTGTGATCACGAGGGGAGCGCATAAACGGGGCGGACGTCCATGGACGTCTCCCGGGCAATTCAGATTCGCGCTGTAGCTGTCTTTCGGCTATAGCGCGGATCTGAACTGGTTAAGGTGGAAGGCAGCGGGACAGTAAGTAAAATTGACCCCTAATATCTGCAGGCTGGTCAAATCGGCAGTGCAGCATGGTACCCATCGGTTTGAGACATAACTATAGCACTGGCCGGATTAGCTGCAACATGTCGAAGTCACAACAATCTGCTATTGCCTATAGATGTATTAACACTTGTCCTGCTGAATTGGCTCCATCTCACCGTCTCCAGTCCATTGTGGTCTATTGCTTCAGGTGGTGAATGATTAGTGGACTATGTGATCTTTGGAGCGGCCTTATACATTTATCAGTGTACAATTAGACATTCAGGATTCTATATTGTGATGGTAATTTCTGCTTGAGATCTACTGGCATACCACCTACATCTGATGTCTGTGGATGGACTGTGCCCGCCCCCTCTGTCTCCTGCTCCTGCTGCCAAAAGCCTATCAGGAGTGTGAGTCCCCAGAGAGGCAAGGCTATTATGGACATTGCTGGATCAAGAGGGAGTTCAGGTAAGTATTAGGGGGGCTGCTGCACACAGAAGGTTTTTTCACCTTCATGCATAGAATGCATGAATGTAAAAAACTTGTGCCTTTATAGTCACTTTAATTTTTCCCTTGTAAATTTCCCTCTCCAGTATTTCTGGGACTCTAATGACCATCTTTCCATCATAACTGCACACAATGATCAATAAATGGAGCTCTCATGTTCCTCCATTGTCTCTGGAAGATGTGAATGTTGTAGTGGAGGAATTCCCTCCTTCCATTATATCTCTACCTGATAGATACAAATAAGGGATTGAACCCGTACACATCGAACTCTTGTGAGATGACATCAGATTAGCACAGATTTGTTGTCATTGTGTGAGAGATATCTGATGGAGCAGAGGTTTTTCCTTGCGGATCAGGAATTTCAGGACTCCTATTACTGATATGAAAAATGCTATTGCTTACTTGACAGCACTGAGAGCCAATCAGATGTGCTGCCTACAAATATGATAACAATGAACATGCTGATAGGAGGAGAGAGCAGAGTAAGCAGAGATATAGCACAATCAGTCTACTGGTCATTTACTGTCCACTCAGAAGGCTGGGAGTGAGGATTTAGCACTGGTGTATGGTGTAGTCCTTTTAATGTTAAATAGAATAGGGGTGGTTCAACGCCCCAACTTTTTTTGTACTGCTATCTGGGTCTTCATTAGAGAGATCCCCCCCACTTCCTGTCCCAGTAACAAGTTTACCAGACAGAGAAAAAGTGCACCAGGGACGCAAAGAGCAATAGAAATGTAAACTGGAGAAAGAAAAGACTCCAGATATTGTATAACATAACACGACACCAATGGTGGCACCTTGTACTTTACAGCAATCAAAAAAACATATCTGAATAATAATCCATTCCTTCATCCATTTCTATATAAGGAGTCCCCCCTCCGGATTGGATGAATGATCACCATTTGCTGGATGTATTTATCTGTTTGCCTGGAGTTCACTTTATATCTGACCTCTGGCCTTCCTGTGAGCGTCTCACAATATGCATAAGAAGATGCAGCAAATCCGATAGAGACTCCCCATTGTCTTATGTTCTGTGTATTTGTGAATGTTCTCAGGATCTCTTTTCTAGTAATCATGGAGCACATGCTGCTCTTATATCTTATTCTTCTATTCAATGTATTACCATCCAATTCACATCCTGAGATCAATATTAGATGACATATTCAGTAAATGGAGCTCTTCTATTTCTTCCCCATTTTCCATGTATAATATTTATTCTACTTTCTGTTGGTGAGAA
>BLSH010042579.1:39494-49838 GCA_018402905.1 Glandirana rugosa
AACCCCCCCGCCACATGGTCTCCGTCCGACACTAACCCTCCCCGTACATGGTCTCCGTCCGACACTAACCCTCCACTACACATGGTCTCCGTCCGACACTAACCCACCTCGTATACGGTCTCCGTCCGACACTGACCCTCCTCCCACACACGGTCTTCGTCCGACACTAACCCTTTTCACACACGGTCTCCGTCTGACACTAACCCTCCCCCATGGTACATGCCCCTCCCAATCACAGCCTGCCTCTGGTACACCGCCCCCCCAATCACAGCCTGCCTCTGGTACACACCTACTCCCAATCACAGCCTGCCTCTGGCACACACCCACTCTCAATCACAGCCTGCCTCAAGTACACACCACCCTCCCAGTCACAACCTGCCTTAGGTAAACACCCTCCTCCCAATCACAGTCTGCCTCTAGTATGCACCCTCCTCCCAATCACAGTCTGCCTCTGGTACACGCCCTCCTCCCAATCATGGTCTGCCCCTGGTACATGTCCTCCTCCCAATCACAGCCTGCCTCTGGCACACACCCCCTCCCAATCACAGCATGCCTCTGTTACAAGCCCTCCTCCCAATCACAGTCTGCCTCTGGTACACACCCGTCCTCCCAATCACAGCCTGCCTCTGGCACACATGCTCTCCCAATCACAGCCTGCCTCTGGCACATGCTCTCCTCCCAATTATAGCCTGCCTCTTGTACACACCCTCCTCCCAATCACAGCCAGCCCCTGGTACAAACCCTTCTCTCAATCACAGCCTGCTTCTGGTACACACCCTACTCTCAATCATAGCCTGCCTCTTATACACTCCCTCCTAATCACAGCCTGCCTCTGGCATATGCCCTCCTCCCTGCCACGGTGATGCAGGTGTGGCCCACAGGCGACCAGGAGACACGGGAGTTTGGACTTAGCTGCGTGCTGACCCCAGATCAGGACCCACTGGTTCACCCTGCCCGCAAGGAGAGTACCCGAAGACACAGTACAGGCATGGATGGATGGAGCAAATGGAAAAGCCAGATAATGAGCCAAGGTCAAGGCGGGCAGCAGACAAACATCAGAACCAACCAAGTCAGTACACAAGAGATCGGCCCATGAGAAGTCAGGAATGAATACATTAAAGGAGCTTGGGAACAAGTGTTGCTCAAACAACCAGAACCTGGTCTGAGTGGAATTTAAATAGGAAGATACATGGGAGGCCAGACAGGAAGTAGCAGGAAGGAAGATATATTAACCATCAGGTGATGCCGGCGACACCCATAGCTGCTAAGCCAGTGCAGCAAGAGCAGAGCACAAGCTTGTAGAGTTCTCAACTCCTGTCCTCAGATCTTGGGGAGATGCAGGCTAGAATACAGTAATCACTGAGCAGCAAATGATATCACCTGTGATGTATTTCAGTTATCCTGCAAACCTGGCCTGTTAGTGGGTACCAAGGACAGGAGTTGAGAACCACTGTTGTAGAACCACAGGTGCCAGCAGACCTACAGCAGAAAAGGTAAGACACAGATCAGCTCTGCTTATGAGGGCTCATCATGCGTCTAGAGGCTGGCTTGGAGGGAAATTCCTGACGAAAATCCCTAAAAAGAACGGTGAGATGCTCAGTGAGGAGGGGTCCCAGAACCTGATCGTTTTTAAGGATCCCCCAATGCTTGCGCATAATCTTATTGGCCACATATTATTGAGTAGAATAGGTGGTGACCATAGGACAATCAAACCTATCTTTCACCTGCTTTTGCTTGCGTACCAACCAAAAGTACCTGTTGTTCCATAGTCTTGACCTCCTCTAGGGCCTTGTTTAGTTCAGCTAAATAGTATCCCTTCTCCAAGAACCTGGCCTTCAATGAATCAGCTTTCCTCATAAATGTATTCAAATCAGTACAATTTCTTCAAAGTCGAACAAATTGTCCTTTAGGGATGGACCTCAGCCACTAGGGATGGTGACAGCTACCCACATCAATAAAACCATTACGGTCAGTATCCTTGAAGTAAGTAGAAGTCACCAATTGGCTGTCTACCACTTTGAAAAATGTATCTTAGTAGTAGTTGCTTCATGCTGAAACCGAATACCTCTATCGTTAGTATTGAGGCCATAAAAGAGTCCAGAGATGGCATATCCCCCTCCCATAAGAGGAGGACGTCATCTATATACCTGAGCCAAACCAAAAGCTCTGGCCTACGATCAGCATAGATGATGTCCTACCTCCCACAAGGCCATGAAGAGGTTTGCCATGCTTGGGGCATACTTGGCCTCCATGGCAACACCTCTGGTTTGTAAAAAAGGTTGGCTATTATGCCAGAATAAAATGTGTGTCAAAATTGAGAAGTGACAAAATAAAATTACGCTGTTTAGAAGGTAGGATATCATCTGTCCGCAGAAACTGCTCTACAGCCTCCATGCCATGTGTATAGGAAATTATAGTATAGAGAGAGGCCACATCCGCCGTAGCTAGGATAATGCCCTCTCTCCACTCAACCCCCTTCAGAAAATGTATAACCTTCTAAATAACTAAGAAACACATCACACTCACCCCTCACATTTGTGTTTTATATGTTTTATACCAAAATATCTCAGTATTATCCAAACCATGCTCCAGACTCATCCACTCGTTGTTGAGCGATGTACAATGGATGATTGCTTGTAACTGTCTCTCACAAAATCTTCCCTGGCAACAAGTCCTGAACAGGATGAGTATGGTCAAACTGACAGAATGCCTATTCCATTTAGTTCAGGACAGCATGCACATTTTCGAAGAGAAATGGTCCCTCTGGGATAACTGTATATCCAATTTGAGGACCTAATATTTTTTTATAGATCTTTTCAGCCTTCTTATCTATAGTGGTTTGCTTTTAAGCAGCCCATTCAATGTCTAAAACGTGTGCCTTATCACTTTCTATCATGTACCTGTATCTGTAAAGTGCCATATACAACAATACCGGGTAATACATGTGAACCTTTTGACAGCTGTATTTTATATGACAACCTTCTAATAAAAGATTGTAAACAAAAAAAGAAAAAGTACAACCTGTGTGGTACCCTTTAGAAAAGAGGGTGTCTGAACTACCAAAGGCTGTAAGTAAGTATCAATATACCGACCCACCCTGGAAGTGATGGAATCAATACCACTCACTATTGACCTCCCAGAGGGGTCGGTCATACTCTTATGAATTTTCTGTAGGTAATATATTACTGGCAGCCTTTGGGCAGCAGGCACCAAAAAGGCCCTTTCTTTTTTATTTAACCACTTGCCGACAAGTGCGGCAAAGTGGCTCGTTATCGCAAATCGCCGTCATACGCGCCCGCTTGCTCACTGTGTTCGGGGAGGGCCAGGGAGCGGGTGCGGTGGCTTTGATTGCCGCCAGCTATCCGCGATGGCCCCCTCGGAGTGAAGGAACGGAGGTCCGTGTATGTAAACACGGACCTCCGTTCTGTGTGAGGGGGAAGGGCTGTGATCACAGCCTTCCTGTATACGAAGGCTGTGACCACTTCCCTTCCCCAGCTAGGGCAGCCCCCATACAGTAAGAACACGCCCAGGGAACATACTTAACCCTTAGAGCGCCCCCTGCAGGTTAACCCCTTCACTGCCAATGGCATTTACACAGTAATCAGTGCATTTTTATAGCACTGATCGCTGTATAAATGCCAATGGTCCCAAAAAAGTGTCAAAATAGTCCGACATGTCCGCCCTAATATCGCAGTACCGCTAAAAATCGCAGATCGCCGCCATTACTAGTAAAAATAAATAAATAAATAAAAACCCCAAAAATTAATTCTCATCCTCCGTAAACGCGGCCACTTTTGCGCAAACCAATCAATAAACGCCGATTGCGATTTTTTTTATTGCAAATATGAGGAAGAATGTAAATCGGCCAAAAACGGTGAAAAAAAAATGTTTTTTATATTTTTTTTGGATTTGTATTCTAGCAAAAAGTAAGAAATTTGGGTTTTTTTGCAAAATTGTCGCTCTTCTTTTGTTTATAGCGGCGATCAGAAATGACGCAGAGGGGATCAAATACCACCAAAAGAAAGCTCTATTTGTGGGAAAAAAAGGACGCAAATTTTGTTTGGGTACAACGTCGCACGACCGCGCAATTTTCAGTTAAAGCGACGCAGTGCCGAATCGCAAAAAGGGCTCCGGTCCTAAAGCTGGAAATCCTCCCGGGGCTGAAGTGGTTAAACCCATAATCAACCAATTTCACCAACTCATGTTTGCATCGTTCAGTGGGATTAGAGGCCAGAAGTTGATAAGTGTCCCTACCTGAAAGTAACTGGTGAAGCCCAAAAAGCGTTGAGTGGCTTTAAGACCAGGGGGCTAAGGCCACTCAGAGATGGCGCACTGTTTGGCTGGATCCATGAGAAGTCCCTGATCTGTGATTATGTAACCCAGAAATGGAACTTGTGTTTGTTCAAATAGGCACTTTTCCAACTTGGCATAGAGGCAATTGTCCCACAGTCGCTCCAGCACAGCTTTCACATGGAGATGATGGGTGTGCAAGTCTGGAGAGAAAATAAGAATATCATCCAGAAATACAAGAAAAACCCTGTTCCGGCGGGTGACTTGGATTTCCCGATGACACCCTTTTGCAAGTTTTCCTGAATGTATTCAGACATGGCTTGTATTTCTGGGATAGAGAGAAGGTAGACTCGGCCTCTTGGAGGAGAGGTTCCTGGTAACAGATCAATGGAGCAGTCATAGTCTCTGTGAGGAGGAAGGAAATCAGCAGACTTTTTGCAAAAAACATCACGGAAGGACTGATATTGGGAAGACAATGTGGGGGCTGTGGAGATTACAGCCAGAGGGATGGCAAGAGGTAGTCGTACCTTGGACATACATCATTCATGACACTGAGGCCCCCAAGCCAATACTTGCCCAGAGTTCAAATCTAGGTGCGTTGAATGTCTCTGCAACCATGGGAGGCCCAGAATGATGGCCCTGGAGGATTTAGGCAGAATTAGAAAATACATTTCCTCACTATGCAAAACCCCAATATGTAACACAATAGGAGGGGTTTGAAACCGGATGGGGCCAATGGACAAGAAATGAGCCATCTACTGTGGTCACGGAGAAAGGTAACGTCAGGGCAACAAAGGAAATGTCTAACTCAGAGGCCAAAGATTGCTTCATGAAATTCCCGGCTGCTCCAGAGTCCACGTATGCAGAGAGTTGATAAGCATTTTGAGCTTAACGGATACACACGGGCAGGGTGAAACGAGGGAAGCTGACAGAATAAAGGATCGGTCTAGATCACCTCCCTCGGAGTGACCTATACCCTGGAGTTTTCCAGACGAGCTGGATAGGAGTTCAAAAAAAGTCCTTTAACGCCACAGTAAATGCACAAGCCCAAACCCATGCGACTGGTGCGTTCCTCTAGGGTGAGGCGAGTTCGCCCAAGCTGCATAATTTCTTCCAAGGCTTGAGAGGTTGGAGACGGAGAGGGTTCCATAGCTTTTTGGAAACCCTGTGCTGGACGGCCAGAAGGAGGATGTCTGGATCTGGTTCTTTCCAGGGCCGGCTCCTGGAAGCGAATGCCTCTTTGAATTCTCAATGCGATCAAATCATCAAGCGTGGTAGGAATGGTGTGTCCCGCAAGTTCATCCTTTACACGATCTGATAGGCTTTGCCAGAAAGTGCGATAAGAGCCTCATTATTCCATGTGAGTTCAGCAGCCAGCGTACAGAAGTGAACTGCGTATTGGCCGACTGTCATTCCTTGCTGAAGACGAAGGAGGGCCCCAGCAGCAGAAGATGCTCTGCTGGGCTCATCAAAAGTTTTCTGGAATGCATCCCAAAAATGCCTGGAGGTTGGAGGTGATGGGATTTTTAGTTCCCAGAGTAGGGAGGCCCAAGCCAGGGCATCACCAGAAAGGAAGGAGATGATATATGCCACTTTGGTGCAGTCAGTGGGAAAATGATGGCTGGAAAGTTCAAAGTGGATGGAACACTGATTAACAAAGCCACGACAAGCCTTAGGGTCCCCAAAAAAATGAGGTGGTGGTGGCAGGCGCAGGCAGGGATTGCCAGGTGTAGTAGGTACCACAGGAGCCTATGAGGCAGAAGCAGGAGCGGAAGACGACGAAGTTACAGCGACTTGCAAGCGATCCGGGCGAGAGGTAGGATCCTGTAAAAACAGCATTATTTGCTATTGATTAGTCAGGTGTTGCATTTGGTCTTCGGCCAGTGACAGACTTTCCACGGAGCTCATGGCTTGAGCAAACTGTCACGGTGATGCAGGTGTGAGTCCACAGGCGAGCAGGTGACAGGGGACCCCCCAGGGCATGGAGTCTAAGGGCCAGCCAGTATTCTGCCAGGTTTAGCTGCGTGCGGACCCCAGGTCATGACCCCCAGGTTCACCCTGCTCATGAGGATAGTACCTGAAGACACACTGCAGGCACGGATGGATGGATGCATGGAGGGTATACAGCATCGCCAGATAGTGGTATACAGCATCACCAGTTAAGAGTATACAGAGTCACCAGATAGCAGTATACACATACAGAGCACCAGATAGCAGGATGCAGAGTCGCCATATAGCAGTATACAGAGTCACCATATAGCAGTATACATAGCCCCAGATAGCAATATACAGTCACCATATAGCAGTATACAGGGCCCCAGATAGCAGTATACAGAGTCCCAGATAGCAGTATACAGTCACCAGATAGGGTATACAGGGTCCCAGATAGGGTATACAGTCACCAGATAGGGGTATACAGGGTCCCAGTTAGTGTATACAGTCACCAGACAGGGGTATACAGGGTCCCAGATAAGAGTATACAGGGTCCCAGATAGGGGTATACAGAGCCCCAGATAGGGTATAAATGGTCCCAGATAGGGTATACAGGGTCCCAGATAGGGTATACAGGGCCCCAGATAGGGAATACAGTCACCAGATAGGATATACAGGGTCCCAGATAGGGTATACAGTCACCAGAAAGGGTATACGGAGCCCCAGATAGGGTATATATGGTCCCAGATAGGGTATACAGAGCCCCTGATAGGGTATACATGGTCCCAGATAGGGTATAGCGTCCGATATAGGGTATACAGAGCCCCAGATAGGGTATATAGGGTCCCAGATAGTGTATACAGTCACCAGATAGGGGTATACAGGGTCCCAGATAGTGTATACATTCACCAGATAGGGGTATACAGGGTCCCAGATAGGGGTATACAGGGTCCCAGATAGTGTATACAGTCACCAGATAGGGGTATATATGGTCCCAGATAGTGTATACAGTCACCAGATAGGGGATTGTGGCGGTTCATGCTCCATGCACAGTATTGCACAAAGTACATGTCATAGGAAACTCCATGCAGGATATTGCACATATTACATGTCATAGGAAGCTCCATGCAGAGTATTGCACATACCGGGTCCCAGATAGGGCATACAGTCACCAGATAGGGGTATATACGGTCCCAGATAGTGTATACATTCACCAGATAGGGGTATATACGGTCCCAGATAGTGTATACAGTCACCAGATAGGGGTTCGTGGGTACACACCCTTCTCCCAATCACAGTTAGCCTCTGGTACACATCCTTCTCCCCATCACAGCCTGCCTTTGAAACACACCCTCCTCCCAATCACAGGCTGACTCTGGCACTCACCCTCCTCAAATCACAGCCTGCCTCTGGCACTCGCCCTCCCCAAATCACAGATCTTCTGTTGTACATGCCTTCCTCCCAATCACAGCCTGCCTCTGGTAAACGTCCTCCTCCTAATCACAGCCAGCCTGAGGCACACACCTCCCCATTCAATCACAGCCTGCCTCTGGTACAGCCTGCCCAATCATAGCCTGCCGCTGGTACACACCTCTTCCAATCACAGCCTGCCTCTGGTACATACACCCTCCCAATTACAGCCGGCCTCTGTTACACACCCTTCTCCCAATCACAGATTGCCTCTGGTACAAACCCTCCTCCCTATCACAGCCTGATGCTGGTACACCCACTCCTCCCAATCACAGCCTGCCTCTGGCACATGCCCTAATCCCAATCACAGCCTTCCTCTGTTACACACCTTTCTCCCAATCACAGCCTGCCTCTGGCAAACACCTTACTCCCAATCACAGGCTGCCTCTGGCACACACCCTCCTTCCAAACACAGCCTGCCTCTGGTACACAACCGCTCCCAATCACAGTCTACCTCTAGCACACACTCCTCCCATTCTCAGCCTGCCTCTAGAACACACCTTCCTCCCAATCACAGCCGGCCTCTGGTACACATACCCTCCTAATCACAGCCTGCCTCTAGAACACACCTTCCTCCCAATCACAGCCGGCCTCTGGTACACATACCCTCCTAATCACAGCCTGCCTCTAGAACACACCTTCCTCCCAATCACAGCCTGCCTCTGGCACACACCCTCCTCCCAATCACAGACTCCTTCTGGCACACACCCTCCTCCCAATCACAGCCGGCCACTGCTAAACACCCTCTCCCAATTACAGCCTTCCTCAGGTACACATTCTCCTCCAAATCACAGCCTGCCTCTGGCAGAAATCCTCCTCCCAATCACAGCCTCCCTCTGGCACACACCCTCCTCCCAATCACAGCCTCCCTCTGGCACACACCCTCCTCCCAATCACAGCCGGCCTCTGCTAAACACCCTCTCCCAATTACAGCCTTCCTCAGGTACACATTCTCCTCCAATTCACAGCCTGCTTCTGGCAGAAATCCTCCTCCCAATCACAGCCTGCTTCTGGCACTCACCCTCCTCAAATCACAGCATGCATCTGGCACTCACCCTCCCCAAATCACAGCCTGCCTGTGGTACATACCCTACTCCCAATCACAGTCTGCCTCTGGTACACGTCCTCCTCTCAATCACAGCCTGCCTCTGACACACCCTGCTCCCATTCACAGCCTGCCTCTGGCAAACACTCTCCTCCAAATCACAGCCTGCCTCTGGCACTCACACTCCTCAAATCACAGCCTGCCTCTAGCACTCACCCTCCCCAAATTACAGCCTGCCTCTGGTACATGCCCTCCTCCCAATCATAGCCTGCCTCTAGTACACACCCTTCTCCCAATCACAGCCTGCCTCTGGTAAACATCCTCCTAATCACAGCCAAAGTGTGGCACACATCTCCCCTTCCAATGACAGCCTGCCTCTGGTACACGCCCCTCCCAATCACAGCCTGCCTCTGGTACACACCCTCCTCCCAATCGGAGCCTGCCTCTGGCACATGCCCTCCTCCCAATCACAGCCTGCCTCTAGTACACACCCTTCTCCCAATCACAGCCTGCCTCTGGAACACACCCTCCTCCCAATCACAGCCTTCCTCTTTCACACACCTTCCTCCCAATCACAGAATGCCTCTGGTACACACCCTCCTTCCAATCACAGCCTGCCTCTGGTATACACACTCCTCCCAATCACAGCCTGCCCTTGGCACACACTACCTCCCAATCACAGCCTGCCTCTGGCACATTTCTCCTCCAAATCACAGACTGCCTCTAGCACACACCCTCCACCCAATTACAGCCTGACTCTGGTACACATCTCCCCTTCCAATCACAGCCTGCCTCTGGTACATACCCCTCCCAATCACAGCCTGCCTCTGGTACACACCCTCCTACCAATCATAGCCTGTCTCTGGTGCACACCCCCTCCCAATCACTGCCTGCCTCTGGTACACATCCTCCTCACAATCATAGCCTGTCTGTGGTACACACCCTCCTCCCACTCACAGCCTGCCTCAGGTCCACACCCTCTTCCCAATCACAGCTCGCCTCTGGTACACATCCTCCTCCCTATCATAGGTTGCCTCTGGCACACACCCTCCTCCCAATCACAGCCTGCCTCTGCTACATGCCCTCCTCCCAATCACAGCCTGCCTCTAGGACACATCCTTCTCCCAATGACAGCCTGCTTCTGATAAACGTCCTCCTCCTAATCACAGCCAGCCTGTGGCACACACCTCCCCTTCCAGTCATAGCCTGCCTCTGGTACACACCCCTCCCAATCACAGTCTGCCGATCGTACACACCCCTTCCAATCACAGCCTGCCGCTCGTACACACCGCTCCCAATCACAGCCTGCCTCTGGTACATACCCCTCCCAATCACAGCCTGTCTCTGGTAACCCCCCCAATCACAGCCTGCCTCTGGTACACACCCCTCCCAATCACAGCCTGCCTCTGGTACACACCCCCTCCCAATCACAGCCTACCTCTGGCACACACCCTCCCCAAATCACAGCCTGCCTCTAGTACACACTCTTCTCCCAATCCCAGCCTTCTTCAGGTACACATTCTCCTCCCAATCACAGTCTGTCTCTGTTCCACACCCTTCTCCCAATCACAGCCTGCTCCTGGCACGCACCACCTCCCAATCACATC
>BLSH010042579.1:49848-74862 GCA_018402905.1 Glandirana rugosa
TACATGGACAAACCCATCCCAATCACAGATTGCCTCTGGTACACACGCTCCTCCCTATCACAGCCTGCCTCTGGTACATACCCCTCTCATTCATAGCCTGCCTCTGGTACACACCCCCTCCAAATTACAGCCTTCCTCTGGTACACACCTTCCTCCCAATCACAGCCTGTCTCTGACACACTCCCTCCTCCCAATCACAGTCTGCCTCTGGCTCACACCCCCTCCCAATCACAGCCTACCTCTGGCACACACCCTCCCCAAATCACAGCCTGCCTCTAGTACACACTCTTCTCCCAATCCCAGCCTTCTTCAGGTACACATTCTCCTCCCAATCACAGTCTGTCTCTGTTCCACACCCTTCTCCCAATCACAGCCTGCTCCTGGCACGCACCACCTCCCAATCACATCCTGTCTCTGGCACACACCTTCCTCCCAATCGCAGCCTGCCTCTGGTACACACTCTTCTCCAAATCACAGCCTGCCTTTGGTACACACCCTCCTCCCAATCACAGCCTGCCTTTGGCACACACCTTCCTCCCGATCATAGCTTGCCTCTGGCACACACCCTCCTTCCAATCACAGCCTACCTCTGGTACACATCCCCTCCCAATCATAGCCTGCCTCTGGTACACATCCTCCTCCCAATCACAGCCTGCCATTGACACACACCCTGCTCTCAATCACAGCCTGCCTCTGGCACACATGCTCTCCAAATCACAGCCTGCCTCTGGCACACAACCTCCTCCCAATCACAGCCTGCCTCTAGTACACACCCCTCTCCCAATCACAGCCTGCCTCTGGTACACACACCCTCCCAATCACAGCGTTCCTCCGGTACACATCCCCCCTTCCAATCACAGCCTGTACCTGGTACACACCCTCCTCCCAATCACAGTCTGACTCTGGTACATGCCCTCCTCCCATTCACAGCCTACCTCTGGTACACAACCCCTCCCAATCACAGCCTGCCTCTGCCATACACCTTCCTCCCAATTACAGCCTTCCTCAGGTACACATTCTCCTCCCAAACACAGCCTGCCTCTTGTACACACCCTCCTCCCAATCACAGCCTGCCTCTGGCACATTCCTTCCTCCCAATCACAGCCTGCCTCCAGCACACACCCTCCTCCCAATCACAGCATGCCACTGGCATACACCTTCCTCCCATTCACAGCCCGCCTCTGGCACACACCCTCCACGCAATCACAGCCTGACTGTGGTACATGCCCTCCTCCTAATCACAGCCATTCTCTGGTATACACCCTCCTATCAATCACAACTTGCCTCTGGTACACACCCCCACCCAATCACAGCCTTCCTCTGGTGCACACCCTCCTCCCGATCACAGCCTGCCTCTGGTACACACTCCTCCTAATCACAGCCTGCCTCTGGTACACACCACTCCCAATCACAGCCTGCCTCTGGTACACATCTCTGCTTCCAATCAAAGCCTGCCTCTGGTACATACCCCTCCCAATCACAGCCTGCCTCTTGTACACACCCTTCTCCCAATCACAGCCTATCTCTGGTACACACCCTCATCCCAATGACAGCCTTCCTCTGGCACACACCTCTCCCAATCACAGCTTGCCTTTCGTAAACATCCTCCTCCTTATCACAGCTTGCCTCTGGCACACATCTCCCTTTCCAATCACAGCCTGCCTCTGGTACACACCCCTCCCAATCACAGCCTGCCTCTGGTACACACACTTTCCAATCACAGTCTGCCTCTTGCACACACCCTGCTGTCAATCACAGCCTGCCTCTGGCTCTCATGCTCTCCAAATCACAGCCTGCCTTTGGCACACGCCCTCCTCCCAATCACAGCCTGCCTCTGGCACATACCTCCCCTTCCAATCAAAGCCTGCCTCTGGTACACACCCCTCCCAATCACAGTCTGCCTCTTGTGCACACCCCCCAATCACAGCGTTCCTCTGGTACACTTCCCCCCTTCCAATCACAGCCTGCACCTGCATCTGGTACACATCCTCCTCCCTATCACAGCCTTCCTCAGGTACACGCTCTCCTCCCAATCACAGCTTGCCTCTGGTACACAACCCCTCCCAATCACAGCCTGCCTCTGGCACACACTTTCCTCCCAATCACAGCCTTCCTCCAGCACACACCCTCCCCAAAGCACAGCCTCCCTCTAGTACACACTCTTCTCCCAATCACAGCCTGCCTTTGGCACACACCTCCCTTCCAATCATAGCTTGCCTCTGGCACACACCCTCCTCCCAATCACAGCATGCCTCTGGCATACACCTTCCTCCCATTCACAGCCCGCCTCTGGAAAACACCCTCCACTCAATCACAACTTGCCTCTGTTACACACCCCCACCCAATCACAGCCTGCCTCTGGTGCACACCCTCCTCCCTATCACAGCCTGGCTCTGCAACACATCCTTCTCTCAATCACAGCCTTCATTTGGTACACACCCTTCTCCCAATCACAGCCTTCCTCTGGCACACACCTCTCCCAATTAAAGCCTGCCTCTCTTAAACATCCTTCTCCTAATCACAGCCTGCCTCTGGCACACATCTCCCCTTCCAATCACAGCCTGCCTCTGGTACACCCCCCTCCCAATCACAGCCTGCCTCTGGTACATACCCCCTCGCAATCACAGCGTTCCTCTGGTACACATCCCCTTTCCAATCACAGCCTGCTTCTTGTACACACCCCCCCAATCACAGCCTGCCTCTGGTACACACCCTCTTCCATATCACAGCCTGCTTCAGGTACACACACCTCCCAATCACAGCCTGCCTCTTGTACACACCCTTCTTACAATCAAAGCCTGCCTCTGGTACACAACCCCTCTCAATCACAGCCTTCCTTAGGAACACATTCTCCTCCCAATCACAGTCTGCCTCTGGTACACACCCTCCTACTAATTCCAGCCTGCCCCTGGCACACACCACCTCCCAATCACAGCCTGCCTTTGGCACACACTTTCCTCCCAATCAAAGCCTGCCTCTGGCACACACCTTCCTCCCAATCACAGCCTGCCTCTGTCACACCCCTCCCCTTCCAATCACAGCCTGCCTCTAGAACACACCCCTCCCAATCACAGCGTTCCTCTGGTACACATCCCCACTTCCAATCACAGCCTGCCTCTGGTACACACCCTCCCAATCACAGCCTGCCTCTGGTACACACCCTCTTCCCTATCACTGCCTGTCTTTGGTACACGCCCTCCTCCCAATCACAGCCTGCCTCTGGTACACACCCTTCTTCCAATCACAGCCTGCCTCTGGTACACAGCCCCTCCCAATCACAGCCTGCCTCTGCCACACACCTTCCTCCCAATCACAGCCTTCCTAAGGTACACATTCTCCTCCCAATCACAGCCTGCATCTGGTACACACCCTCCTCCTAATCACAGCCTGCCCCTGGCATTCACCGCCTCCCAATCACAGCCATCCTCTGGTACACACCCTCCTCCCAATCAGAACCTGCCTCTGCTACACACTCCCACCCAATTACAGCCTGCTTCTGGTACACACCCTTCTCCCAATCACAGCCTGCTCAGGTGCACTCCCTCCTCGTTATCACAGCCTGACTCTGGTACATGCCCTCCTCCTAATCACAGCCTGCCTCTGGTACACATCTCCCCTTCCAATCACAGCCTGCCTCTGGTACACACTCCTAATCACATTCTGCCTCTGCTATACGCCTTACTCCCAGTCGCAGTCTGCCTTTGGTACACACCCACCTTCCAATCACAGCCTGACTGGTACATGCCCTCCTCCTAATCACAGCCATCCTCTGGTACACACCCTCCTCCCAATCACAACTTGCCTCTGCTACACACCCCCACCCAATCACAGCCTGCCTCTGGTGCACGCCCTCCTCCCTATCACAGCCTGGCTCTGGTACACACTCTCCTCCCAATCACAGCCTGCTTCTGGTACACACCCTTCTCCTAATCACAGCCTGTCTCTGGCACACACCTCTCCCAATCACAGCCTGCCTCTTGAAAACGTCCTCCTCCTAATCACAGCCTGCCTCTGGCACACACCTCCCCTTCAAATCGCAGCCTGCCTCTGGTACACACCCCTCCCAAACTCAGCCTGCCTCTGGTAGACACACCTCCCAATCAAAGACTGCCTCTGGTACACACCCCCTCCCAATCACAGCCTTCCTCTGGCACACATCCCCCTTCCAATCACAGCCTGCCTCTGGTACACCCTCCTCCCAATCACAGCCTGCCTCTGGTACATACCCCCTCGCAATCGCAGCGTTCCTCTGGTACACATTCCCCTTCCAATCACAGCCTGCCTCTGGCACACACCCCTCCCAATCACAGCCTGCCTCTGGTACACACCCTCTTCCCTATCACAGCCTGACTCTGCTACACGCCCTCCTCCCAATCACAGCCTGCCTCTGCCTACACACCGTCCTCCCAATCACAGCCTTCCTCAGGTACTGTTCGAGAATGAACATTTCTGCCAGTAAAATCTGGCTGTTTCCGCGGTGGTGCGCACGCCTGTGCGCGATCATGCCCGCCTGTGCGCACCCGCACGTGCCGGAAACTGCGCCAAATGGTGCTATTTAAACCCGGAGATCCCTGCAACTAGTGCTGCTCGTTCTACAGCATCCGTGACCTGTGAGCCTCAGCTCCTTCTACCTGTTCCTGTGTTTGTTCTGCCTCCTGTTGACCCGGCTTGTCCTGACCTGCTGTTTTGCTACCTGCACCGACCCCAGCTATCCACGACCATCCGATTGTCTGCTCCCTTGTACCTCTGCTGCCCGCCCATTAACGAACCTTGCTTGGACTTGACTACCCGCCTGCCTGATCCTTTTGTACCTTCCTGCCTGCCTGTTGCCGACCCAGCCTGCACGACCATCCTTCTATCTGCACGTCTTCTGGAACCTCGCTACATCATCAGTGACCATCCAGCCCTCGTGCCATCCCGCACTCTTGAACCTCTGTCTACTCTACCAGGGGTCCTTGAATCGGGTGCGCAAGAGCGGTAGTTCCCTGCACAAGACAGACTCCACCACCAGGTTCGTGACAGAAACGAGCAGCCATGACTGAGTCTGCTCAGGGAACACGCTCTGCTATGGATGACTTGTGCGCACACCTCGCGGGCCTCACTCAAGCTGTCAAGAACCTCCAAGAGGGATATACCCGGTTAGAAGAACGGGTGCAGGAACTTTCCACCGCTCCGGCCTCCGCTGCTACAGCTTCCCGTACCATAGTGGCGCTGCCCTCGGAACCTAAGGTCCCGCTGCCGGATAAGTTCTCCGGGGACCGGCGCAAGTTCCGAGTCTTCCGGAGTGCATGTGACTTGTATTTGGGTCTTCAGCAACGAACATTTTCTTTGGAGAGCACCAAGGTTGGATTCGTGATATCCCTGCTGCAGGGTGAAGCCCAGGCCTGGGCTCTCAGGTTGTGGGAGCGAAATGCCCCTGAAGTCGCCTCTGCTGCAGCCTTCTTCCAGGCCATGACGCAGTTATACAAAGACCCCCACCTAGCTGCCACCGCGGAGGCTACTCTGCACAACCTCCAGCAGGGCCGCCGCCCAGTGGAGGACTATGCCGCTGAATTTCGGCACTGGAGTTCGGACACCACCTGGGGCAGTGCGGCTCTCCTGTTCCAATTCCGCATGGGGCTGTCGGAACCTATAAAGGATGAACTGGCACGAGTAGGGATCCCTAAAACCTTGGAGGAGCTGATCACCCTAGCCATCTCCATAGACCGGCGCCTCAGGGAGTGCCGCGCCGAGAGGTCTTCCGGACAGTTAAGTCCTACCTGGATGCTTCCTCGGGTCCCCAGCTACCCGACTCTGCCTACTTTCCGACTGACATCCTCCTCCTCCTCTCCTCAGGACACCTCCGAACCCATGCAGATTGGGTTTCTTCGGCCTTCTCTCAGCACCGAGGAAAGACAACGCCGGTTCCAGCTAAACCTCTGCCTCTACTGCGGGGAGCCCGGTCACATGGTCAGGACGTGCCCCGCGAAGCGCGGTAAGTGCTTGACCACTGTATCTAATGACCTGACTAAGTCTCCTGCTCATCTCACCATTTTCCTGTCTCTACAGCTTCCCGGAGGGATTATCACGGTTCCGGCAATCCTTGACTCCGGGGCGTGCAGTTGTTTTATTGACTTGGATTTTGCTGCACAGCATCTTATTCCCCTGCAACCCAAAGCTCATAAATTGGTGATCCGCTTGGCAGACGGGTCACACATCAAGTCCGGGACTGTTACGCATGAGACGGTCCCTCTTCCCTCCTACACTCTGGATGGTCACAAGGAACGTCTGCGGCTTGATGCCATTGCATCTCCTCTCTGCCCCATCATCCTGGGATTGCCCTGGTTCCAGGCACATAACCCCAGCATAGACTGGACCACTGGAGCCGTCCACTTCCAGTCACCTTATTGCCGCCAGCATTGCCTGAGTCCCAGAGAAGGAACTGTTCCCTTACTCCTCAGCCTGGAGTCTGACACCGGGCCTGACATTCACACTCTCCTTCCTCAGGCTTATCATTTGTTCCTGGGCGTTTTTAGTAAGAAGGGGCTGATAAACTCCCGCCGCATAGGCCCTACGATTGCCCCATCGAACTCCTGCCCGGGGCTGAAGTGCCTTTTGGGAGGATTTACCCTCTCTCTGAGCCTGAACTAGCGGCCCTCAAATCTTACTTGGACGAAAACACCAAGAAGGGGTTTATCAGACCACCTACGTCTCCGGCTGGAGCCGGTATCTTCTTTGTGGAGAAGAAGGATCACTCACTCTGGCTGTGCATAGACTACAGGGAGCTAAACCGGGTAACTATCAAAAATCGGTACCCGCTACCCTTGGTTCCGGATTCCAGCGGCTGGGGTCAGCAACCATCTTTACCAAGCTTGACCTTCATGGGGCATATAACCTCATTCGGATCAGGTAAGGAGACGAGTGGAAGACCGCATTCCGCACTCGTTTTGGGCATAACGAAAATTTGGTGATGCCCTTCAGCCTATGCAATGCCCCCGCAACATTTCAGCACTTTGTCAATGACGTGTTTCGAGACTTCCTGGACCTCTTCGTAATCATATACTTAGAAGACATCCTGGTCTTCTCTGCTTCCTTGGAGGAACACCGCAGGCACGTCACCAAGGTTCTGGGGCGACTACGGCAGCATGGTTTGTATGCCAAAGTGGAAAAGTGCTCTTTTGAACAGCCCAGTATGCACTTTCTGGGGCTGATTATCTTTACAACAGGCGTTCACGTGGATCCCCAGAAAGTCTCCACTATCTTGGAATGGCCCGCACCGACAGACCGAAAAGAGGTTCAGAGATTTGTGGGCTTCGCGAACTTCTACAGAAAGTTCATAAAGGGATTCTCTGCCATCGTGGAGCCTATCACGCGATTGACTAAGCAGAACACCCGATACCAGTGGTCTCCTGAGGCTCAAGCCACCTTTCAGAGACTCAAGTCTCTTTTCACTTCTGCTCCCATTCTGAAACACCCGGACCCAGCCTTACCTTACGTCCTTGAGGTGGACGCATCTGAAACCGCAGTAGGGGCTATCCTGTCCCAGCGCCAGGGTATCAAGGCCCTGCTCCACCCAGTAGCCTTCTTCTCCAGGAAACTAACCGCACCAGAGCGGAATTATGACGTAGGAGACAGAGAGCTACTGGCTATCAAGTCGGCTCTAGAGGAGTGGCGGTACCTGCTGGAAGGGGGTTCTCATCCTATCCTTATCTTCACAGACCACAAAAACCTGGAGTACCTCCGAACAGCAAAGAGGCTAAGACCTCGGCAGGCCCACTGGGCACTGTTCTTCTCCAGGTTTCACTTCCATTTGACGTATCGCCCAGGGTCTAAGAACAGCAAGCCCGACGCTCTTTCCCGGATGTTCTCGGAGCCAGGAAATACTGCCCCACCTGACACCATACTTCCAGCACAGAATTTCCTTCTGTCCAATGAGGACTTTCTCTCCCAACTTCGTCGGGTCCTGGCCAGTTCCGCTACCGACAGGGACACCCGACTGACCGTCAGAGATGGTCTATGGTGGTTTGGGCGAAGAACGTTTATCCCGGCAAGTCTGCGCCTCAGAATCCTGGGTCGATGCCATGACCATAAACTGGCCGGACATTTTGGTTCTCAAAAGACCGCTGAGCTCATCTCACGGTCATTCTGGTGGCCCAACATCACGGAGGACTGCAGGAAAAACGTTGGGGCCTGTCCTGTCTGTGCCAGGAATAAAACAGACAAAGCTAAGGCCTGGGGTCTCCTAAACCCCCTTCCCATACCTGAGCGCCCGTGGTTGCTACTGGCGATGGACTTTATTGTCGAACTTCCCCCGTCTGAAGGCTTTATGACTATCTTTGTCATAGTGGATCGAATGACGAAGATGGCACACTTCATTCCCATGAAGGGGACCCCCTCTGCGGCCGAAACGGCCAGCACATTCATAAGAGAAGTCATCTGACTTCATGGAGTGCCCAGCAACATTGTGTCTGATCGGGGGGTCCAGTTCACGTCCAGGTTTTGGAGAGCCCTGTGTGCTGGTCTGGAAATTGAGCTCGCATTTTCTTCCGCCTACCATCCACAGACAAACGGCCAGACGGAAAGGACGAATCAGACCTTGGAGCAATACTTGCGGTGCTTTTCTTCTTTTTAACAGAATGATTGGGTTGCACTGCTGCCGGTGGCCAAATTTGCTTACAACAACACCATTCACTCGGCCACCCAGCAGTCCCCATTCTGGGCCAATTATGGATACCATCCTACATTCCTGCCCGACCTAAGTCTGGAGAGCGCCGTCCCAGCAGCACAGGATATCACCAGTTTCCTCCAATCCAATTGCAAGCTTCTACAGGAGACACTATCTAGGTCCCGGGAGGCTAACAAAGAGGCCTATGATAAGAGGAGGCGGGGGGAGCTGGAGCTCCAACCTGGCAACCGTGTCTGGCTATCCACTAGAAACTTGAAACTAGCCTGCCCCTCAAAGAAATTGGGTCCAAGATTTCTGGGGCCTTTCCCAGTCAAGAGGAAAATTAACCGGGTGGCATTTGAACTAGATCTCCCACCAGCCCTGCGGATCCACACGGTTTTTCATGTGTCTCTATTGAAACCCATGGTCCTCGACTCTTTCTCGGTTCGGAAGGTAGGCCCACCGGGCCCCATCTTGGTCAACGGAGAGGAGGAGTTTGAGGTGGAAGCTATCTTAAATTGTCGCCAGAGGGTTGGGGAGACTCAGTACTTGATCAAGTGGAAAGGGTTTGGTCCGGAGGAGAACTCCTGGGAACCTGAGAAGAACATCCATACCCCCAGACTGATCCAGGCCTTCAAAAGAAATCGCCAGAGTGGCAACACCCAGTAAGGCATCCGGAAGCTGCCCCTTGGGGGGGGGCAATGTTAGAGAAGGAACATTTCTGCCAGTAAAATCTGGCTGTTTCCGCTGTGGTGCGCACGCCTGAGCGCGTTCACGCGCGTCCGCGCGCGCCTGTGCACGCCCGCGCCGGAAACCGCGCCAAAATGGTGCTATTTAAACTCAGAGATCCCTGCAACAAGTGCTGCTCGTTCTACAGCGTCCGTGACCTGTGAGCCTCAGCTCCTTCTACCTGTTCCTGTGTTTGTTCTGCCTCCTGTTGACCCGGCTTGTCCTGACCTGCTGTTTTGCTACCTGCACCGACCCCAGCTATCCACGACCATCCGATTGTCTGCTTCCTTGTACCTCTGCTGCCCGCCCGAACCTTGCTTAGACTTGACTACCCGCCTGCCTGATCCTTTTGTACCTTCCTGCCTCCCTGTTGCCGACCCAGCCTGCACAACCATCCTTCTATCTGCACGTCTTCTGGAACCTCGCTACATCATCAGTGACCATCCAGCCCTCGTGCCATCCCGCACTCTTGGACCTCTGTCTACTCTACCAGGGGTCCTTGAATCGGGTGCGCAAGAGCGGTAGTTCCCTGCACAAGACAGACTCCACCACCAGGTTCGTGACAGGTACAAATTCTCCTCCCAATCACAGCCTGCATCTATTACACACCCTCCTCCCAATCACAGCCTGCCTCTGGGACACACCCTCCTCCCAATCACAACCTGCCTTTGGCACACACCTTCATCCCAATCAAAGCCAGCCTTACAGGCTACATCTCGTCCACACCCTTCTCCTAATCATAGCCTGCCCCTGGCACACACCACCTCCCAATCACAGCCTTCCTCAGGTACACATTCTCCTCCCAATCACAACCTGCATCTGGTACACACAGTCCTCCCAATCACAGCCTGCCTTTGTCACACACCGTCCATCCAATCACAGCCTGACTGTGGTACACGCCCTCCTCCTAATCACAGCCATCCTCTGGTACACACCCTCCTCCCAATCACTACCTGCCTATGGTACACACCCCCACCAAATTACAGCCTGCCTCTGGTACACACCCTTCTCCCAATCACAGCCTGCCTCTGGTACACACCATTCTCCAAATCACAGCCTGCTTCTGGTAAACACCCCCTCCCACTCACAGTCTTCCTCAGGTACACATTCTCCTCCCAATCACAGGCTGCATCTGGTATACACCGTCCTCCCAATCACTGCCTTCCCCTGACACACACCACCTCCCCATCACAGCCTGCCTGTGGCACACCCTCCTCCCAATCACACCCTGCCTCTGGCACACCCTCCTCCCAATCACAGACTGCCTCTGGCACACACTCCTCCCAATCACAGCCTGACCCTGGTACACGCCCTCCTCCTAATCACAGCCTGACCTTGCTTCACACCCTATTTCCAAGCACAGCCGGCCTCTGGTACACAACCCTCCCAATCACAGCCTGCCTCTGCCACACACCTTCCTCCCAATCACAGCCTGCCTCTGGCACACCCTCCTTCCAATCACAGCCTGCCTCTGGCACACCCTCCTCCTAATCACAGCCTGCCCCCGGCACACACCCTCCTCCCAATCACAGGCTGCCTCTGCTACACACCTTCCTCCCAATCGCAGCCTGCCTCTGGTACACAACCCCTCCCAATCACAGCCTGAATCTGGTACACACCCTCCTTCCAATCACAACCTGCCTCTGGAACACACCCTCCTTCAATCACAACCTGCCTCTGGTACACATCCCCTCCCAATCACAGCTTGCCTCTCGTACACATCCTCCTCCCAATCATATCCTGCCTCTGACACACACCCTGCTCTCAAACACAGCCTGCCTGTGGCACACGCCTTCCTCCCAAGCACAGCCTGCCTCTAGTTCACACCCCTTTCCCAGTCACAGCCTGCCTCTCATAAACATCCTCCTCCTAATCACAGCCTTCCTTTGGCACACACCTCCTCTTCCAATCACAGCCTGCCTCTGTTACACACCACTCCCAATCACAGCTTGCCTCTGGTACACACCCCTCTCAATCACAGCCTACCTCTGGTACACACCCCCTCCCAATCACAGCGTTCCTCTGGTACACATCCCCACTTCCAGACACAGCCTGCCTCTGGTCCACACCCCTACCAATCACAGCCTCCTCTGGTACACACCCTCTTCCCTATCACAGACTGACTCTGGTACATGCCTTCCTCCCAATCACAGCCTGCCTATGGTACACACTCTCCTTCCAATCACAGCCTGCTTCTGGTACACAACCCCTCCCAATCACAGCCTGCCTCTGCCTACACACCTTCCTCCCAATCACAGCCTTCCTCAGGTACACATTCTCCTCCCAATCACAGCCTGCATCTATTACACACCCTCCTCCCAATCACAACCTGCCTTTGGCACACACCTTCATCCCAATCAAAGCCTGCCTCTGGCACACACCCTCCTACCAATCACAACCTTCCTCTGGTACACATCCCCTCCCAATCATAGCTTGCCTCTCATACACATCCTCCTCCCAATCACAGCCTCCCTCTGACACACACCCTGCTCACCAAATCACAGCCTGCCTCTGGCACACGCCTTGCTCCCAATCACAACCTACCTCTAGTACACACCCCTCTATCAATCACAGCCTGCCTTTCCTAAATGTCCTCCTCCTAATCACAACCTGCCTCTGGCACACAACTCACCTCCCAATCACAGCCTTCCTCAGGTACACATTCTCCTCCCAATCACAGCTAGCCTCTGGTACACACCCTCTTCCCTATCACAGCCTGACTCTGGTACACGCCCTCCTCCCAATCACAGCCTGCCTCTGGTACACACCCTCCTTCCAATCACAGCCTGCCTCTGATATACAATCCCTCCAAATCACAGCCTGCCTCTGCCTACACACCTTCCTCCCAATCACAGCCTTCCTCAGGTACACATTCTCCTCCCAATCACAGGCTGCATCTTGTACACACCCTCCTCCTAATCACAACCTGCCCCTGGCACACACCACCTCCCAAACACAGCCTTCCTCAGGTACACATTCTCCTTCCAATCACAGCCTGCATCTAGTACACACCCTCCTCCTAATCACAGCCTGCCCCTGGTACACACCACCTCCCAATCACAGCCTGCCCCTGGCACACACCTTCCTCCCAATCACAGCCTGCCTCTAGCTTACACCCTCCTCCCAATCACAGCCTTACTCTGATACACGCTCTCCTCCTAATCACAGCCATCCTCTGGTACACACCCTCCTCTAAATCACAAGCTGCCTCTGATACACACCCCCACCCAATCACAGCCTGCCTCTGGTACACACCCTTCTCTTAATCCCAGCCTGCCTCTGGTACACACCCTCCTCCCAATCACAGGCTGCCTCTGCCACACATCGTCCTCCCAATCACAGCCTGCCTCTGGTACACACCCACCTTCCAATCACAGCCTGCATCTTTTACACACCCTCCTCCCAATCACAGCCTGCCCCTGGCACACATCCCCTCCTAATCACAGTCTGCCTCTGGCACACACCCTCCCCAAATCACCGCCTGCCTCTGGTACACACTCTTCTCCCAATCACAGCCTGCCTCTGGCTCACACCCTCCTCCCAATCACAGCCTGCCTCTGGCACACACCCTTCCCAAATCACAGCCTTCCTCTATAACACACTCTTCTTCCAATCACAGCCTGCCTCTGGTACACACTTTTCTCTCAATCACAGCCTGCCTTTGGTACACACCCTCCTCCCAATCCCAGCATGCCTCTGACATTCACCTTTCTCCCATTCACAGCCCACCTCTGGCACACACCCGCCACCCAATCCCAGCCAGACTTTGGTACACTCCCTCCTCTTAATCACAGCCATCCTCTGGTACACACCCTCCTCCCAATCACAACCTGCCTCTGGTACACACCCCCTCCCAATCACAGCCTGCCTCTAGTACACATCCCCTTTCAATCACAGCCTGCCTAAGGTACACATCCTCCTCCCAATCACAGCCTCCCTGTGGTATACACCCTCCTCCCAATCACAACCTGCCCCAGGTCCACACCCTCCACCTAATCACAGCATGACTCTGGTACACACCCTCCTCCCAATCACAAATTGCCACTGGTACACTCCCAATCACAGCCTGCCTCTGGTACACACCTCCTCCCAATCACAGCCTGTTTCTGGCACACACTCTTCCCAATCACAGCCTGACTCTGATACACGCCAATCTCCTAATCAAAGCCTGCCTCAAGTACCCATCCTCATCCCAATAACAAGCCTGACTCTGGTACACGTCCTCCTCCCAATCACAGCCTGCCTCTGGTACACGCCCTCCTCCCAATTACAGCCTGCCTATGGTACACACCCCTCCTAATCACAACCTGCCTCTGGTACACACCCTCCTCCCAATCACAGCCTGCCTCTTGTATACACCCTTCTCCCAATCACAGCCTGTCTCTGGTACACACCCTCTTCCCAATCACAGCCTGCCTCTGGCACATCCTCCACCCAATTACAGACTGCCTCTGGCACACACTCCACCCAATCAGAGCTTTCCTCTGGCACACACCCTCATCCCAAACACAGCCTGCCTCTGGTACACACCCTCATACCAAACACAGCCTGTCTCTGGAACATACCCTCCTCCCAATCACAGCCTGCTTCTGGTACACATCCTCCTCCCAATCACAGCCTTGCTGTGGTACACCTCTGCTCCTAATCACAGTCTGCCTCTGGTACACACCCCCTCCCAATCACAGCCTGCCTCTGGTACACACCCTCTTCCCAATCACAGCCTGCCTGTGGTACAACCATCCTCCCAATCACAGCCTGCAGAGCATATTAAAATGCTCACTCTCCTATGCTGTGTGGTAAGTCCCGACGTGTTATCAGACTCCTATTTCGACATGTTAGTATATGTGGATAATGCACGCCTCTCTGCCTTCCAAAGACTGAGGGAGTCCAAATGAACTGAATCTTAGAAGAACACAAAGGGCTCCTTGATAGTGTTGAGCGAACACGAACTGTAAAGTTCGGGTCCGTAGCGAACTTTGGGGTGTCCGGGACCCGGACCCGAACATTTCAAAAAATGTTCGGGTTCTGGTAGTGGATCACGCATGTTGAATAGCTGCAGGGCAGCCAATCAACAAGCGTTTCACTGGTTTGCCCTTAGAAGCCATCACAGCCATGCCTACTAATGGCATGGCTGTGAATGGCCAGTGCATCATGTGACCCAGCCTTTTTATAAGCTGGAGTCACTTGGTGCTGCAGTCACATGCTCTCTGAGACTCTGACTAGTGTAGGGAGTGGAAGCTGCCAGTGCTGTGAGGGACAGATTGCAGATATTTTCACATATCATCCTGCATCCTGAGATTACTACTACTGGTGCTCTGAGGGACAGATTGCAGATCTCACACTGCATTACACAACGATCTGACTGCACTAGGTAGAGGCTCCTGCTTAGAGGGACAGATTATTTTTCTAAAATCATCTCCTAGTTCTATAGGGAGAGGTTCCAGCTGTTACTTAGAGGGACAGATTTGTTGTTGAAAAATCATTGCCTACTCCTATAGTAGTCCTAGTCCTATATATCTTCACTGAAGATGATTTTAGAACACTAATATGGCTCCATGCGACTGAATCAGGGTTTTCCCACACACTTTGAAGATGATTTTAGAACACTAATATGGCTTCATGCGGCTGAAACAGGGTTTTCCCACACACTGTGAAGATGATTTTAGAACACTAATATGGCTTCATGCGGCTGAAATAGGGTTTTCCCACAAACTTTGAAGATGATTTTAGAACACTAATATGGCTCTATGCGGCTGAAACAGGGTTTTCCCACACACTGTAAAGATGATTTTAGAACACTAATATGGCTTCATGAGGCTGAAACAGGCTTTCCCCACACACTGTGAAGATGATTTTAGAACACTAATATAGCTCTATGCGGCTGAAACAGGGTTTTCCCACACATTTTGAAGTTGATTTTAGAACACTAATATGGCTTCATGAGGCTGAAACTGGCTTTTCCCACACACTGTGAAGATGATTTTAGAACTCTAATATGGCTCCATGTGGCTGAAACAGGGTTTTCCCACACACTATGAAGATGATTTTAGAACACTAATAAGGCTTCATGCGGCTGAAACAGGGTTTTCCCACACACTTTGAAGATGATTTTAGAACACTAATATGGCTTCATGCGGCTTAAGCAGGGTTTTCCCACACACTTTGAAGATGATTTTAGAACACTAATATGGCTTCATGCAGCTGAAACAGGGTTTTCCCACCCACTTTGAAGATGATTTTAGAACACTAATATGGCTCCATGCGGCTGAAACAGGGTTTTCCCACACACTTTGAAGATGATTTTAGAACACTAATATGGCTCCATGCGGCTGAAACAGGGTTTTCCCACACACTTTGAAGATGATTTTAGAACACTAATATGGCTTCATGCGGCTGAAACCGGGTTTTCCCACAAACTTTGAAGATGATTTTAGAACACTAATATGGCTTCATGTGGCTTAAACAGGGTTTTCCCACACACTTTGAAGATGATTTTAGAACACTAATATTGCTCTATGCGGCTGAAACAGGGTTTTCCCACACACTGTAAAGATGATTTTAGAACACTAAAATGGCTTCATGCGGCTGAAACAGGGTTTTCCCACACACTTTGAAGATGATTTTAGAACACTAATATGGCTCTATGCAGCTGAAACAGGCTTTTCCCACACACTTTGAAGATGATTTTAGAACACTAATATGGCTTCATGCGGCTGAAACAGGGTTTTCCCACACACTGTGAAGATGATTTTAGAACACTAATATGGCTTCATGCGGCTGAAACAGGGTTTTCCCACACACTTTGAAGATGATTTTAGAACACTAATATGGCTCTATGCGGCTGAAACAGGGTTTTCCCACACATTTTGAAGATGATTTTAGAACACTAATATGGCTTCATGAGGCTGAAACTGGCTTTTCCCACACACTGTGAAGATGATTTTAGAACACTAATATGGCTCCATGCGGCTGAAACAGGGTTTTCCCACACACTTTGAAGATGATTTTAGAACACTAATATGGCTCTATGCGGCTGAAACAGGGTTTTCCCACACATTTTGAAGATGATTTTAGAACACTAATATGGCTTCATGAGGCTTAAACAGGCTTTTCCCACACACTGTGAAGATGATTTTAGAACACTAATATGGCTCCATGCGGCTGAAACAGGGTTTTCCCACACACTGTGAAGATGATTTTAGAACACTAATATGGCTCCATGTGGCTGAAACAGGGTTTTCCAACACACTTTGAAAATGATTTTAGAACACTAATATGGCTTCATGAGGCTGAAACAGGCTTTTCCCACACACTTTGAAGATGATTTTAGAACAGTAATATGCCTCTATGCCCCTGCAATAGGCTTTTCCCACACACTTTGAAGATGATTTTAGAACAATAATCTTTCCCTTAAAGCAACAGCTGGAACCTTTCCCTGTACAACTTGATGATGAATTTAGAACACTAATTTTTCCCTTAAAGCAACAGCTGGAACCTTTCCCTGTACAACTTGATGATGATTTTAGAACAATAATCTTTCCCTTAAAGCAACAGACTCTACCTAGTCCAGTCAGATCATTCTGTGCAGCAGGATGAGGTCTGCAATCTGTCCCTCAAAGCCGCAGTACTAGTATCTCTCCCTAGTCCACAATCAGATCATTTTGTGCAGCAGGATGAGATGTTCTACAATCTGTCCCTCACAGAGCCAGCAACATCCTCTCCCTAAACTATCCTGAGAGCATATGACATGCAGCACGGTGACTCCAGCCCCATATAGAGGCTGGGTCACATGGTGCACTGGCCAATCACAGCCATGCCATTAGTAGGCATGGCTGTGATGGCTTCTAGGGAAAACCAGTGAAACACTTGTTGATTGGCTGCCCTTGGCAGCTTTTCAACACGTGTAATAAAATACCAGAACCCCGGTATTTTTCAAAAAAAGTCCGGGTTCGGGTCCCGGACACCCAACAGTTCGGTACGGACCCAAACTTTACAGTTCTGGTTCGCTCAATTCTACTCCTCAGGTTCACCATCAGGACTGCTCCAGAACCTCTGGAACTCCCTATCCCAGTATGTCTAGCCAGGCCCTACCCTTCACTCAGGGACACAGAATCTCTGGGAGTAAATAGAGATGCACGGTGACACTGGGCAGGAAGCAGGTGTGAAATACACTTGGAGACACACAGATAGTCTGCAAAGTACATTAACATACCTTAGCCTGGGGAGATGAGCTAGATTTGAAATGAAAGGGATGGCTGGGCGTGTATTTACCGTATATACTCGAGTATAAGACGAGTTTTTCAGCACATCTTTTGTGCTGAAAAAGACCCCCCTCGGCTTATACTCGAGTCAGAGTCTGTGGGTGATCAGTAGTTTCACATTAAACAGAGCCACGCTGCTTCTAAGAGCTACTCTGTGCATGTAACTGTGACTAATCACATTGGAATGCAGAGAATGCTGAGAGAGGTGTCAGATTTTTATCTTGATGTCGGCAGGTGGGCGGGACAAGCAGGTGTTAACTGTTCAGTCCCGCCCACCTCCTGATCTCAGTGAAGATCTGCAGCTCTCTCTCTCAGCATTCTCTACATTCCAATGTGATTAGTCACAGTTACATGCACAGAGTGGCTCTTAGAAGCAGCGCGGCTCTGTTTAATGTGAATCTACCTTACTCATCCCTTATGTGTTCTGGCTAAAATCCCTGTGTCCTGGCTAAAATCCCTGTGTCCTGGCTAAAATCCCTGTGTCCTGGCTAAAATCCCTGTGTCCTGGCTAATATCCCTGTGTCCTGGCTAATATCCCTGTGTCCTGGCTAATATCCCTGTGTCCTGGCTAATATCCCTGTGTCCTGGCTAATATCCCTGTGTCCTGGCTAATATCCCTTTGTACTGGCTAATATCCCTGTGTCCTGGCTAAAATCTGTGTTCTGGCTCCCTGTCCCTGTGTTCTGGCTGCTGCATTTCCCACCCTAGGCTTATGCTCGGGTCAATATTTTTTCCCAGTTTTTTGTGGTAAAATTAGGTGCCTCGGCCGAGGCGGCTTATACTCGAGTATATACGGTAATTGAATTACCCATGGTGGGTCTACTGGTCTGGAACACAACTCTTGTGGGCTACTTGCAAGTTAAAGTTCCACTTTGACCAAAATAAGAATATCACAATTTGTACATTTCCTACAACCAATAACAAATCTCTGACTCTTACTTTCACGTTCCTGCAAAAATAACATATTATTACATACAAACAATGAGAATAAGACATAAGACAAACATTTAGATACAAATGCAAAGGGAGATATTTCATAGTTACCATGCTACTTAAAAAAACTTAAGCAAAACAAAGATGAAAACCAGACGGAGTAAACACACAATTGGTTAGGTTGGGCTTTAACCAGCAACGTTCTTTCCAAGGGCTAACACGTTACATTCCACAATGACCAGAAAATGATGTAATACACATCCAATCCTTCCCCAGCTTCCCTTAGTGGATCACGTAACTACGGCTTTCCCCTCTGGCCAGGTATACAAAATGCGCTTCACCCGGACTGAAAGTGCACTCTGCATATCCTGTTAATACACCATAATAGATTTCTGAAGCCACAATATCACTATATCCTTTGTTGTCTGGAGCCTGGTCCTAATTCTGTAATGAACTTCTCCCACCTCCAGACATCAAAGGAACATCCACTTTTTGAGGGGTCACATGGCCCAAGCCCCAAACACAGACTTTATGTACCGCGAAGCTGTTTGGCTAGATTGAGAGGCCTAACTTCCCCCCTCAGACATGGATGGCCCATTGCCCATGACGATTCAAATCGACGTTTGCACCAAGTTTAGGAGCAACACTGCCGGGTGCCTTCTTTCGCAGTGCTAGCTTGCTCCGACTCCGATTAGTATACACGGCTTCCCCTGCCGGTCAGCTAGAAACCTCAACCCAGTGGATTTGTAAGACTATACAGTTCAGTAGCTACCACTCGCTCCCCACCCCCAGTACTGACACGGTTACACGTGGGGCGGGTTTCAGAATCTGCTCCTCACACGTTGAAGGCTGGAACAAGCCTGTCGCTTTCTCCCGTTTCACGTAGTCCGGCCCAAAGTACACACATTCGTTCCGACCTAACCCGTGCAGCCAAACAGCCACTAAAGTACAATTAAATCCTCACTATACAAACCTTGGCTTCAATCTATTTCCTGATGTTATACTAAAGAAATTGAGATGCCGGTTACTGATTACACACTGAAAAGTATAATGTCTCTACCTGGAACACAAACTACGTAGAAAACGCTATACCTATAGCACTAACCGCAAATTAGTCCAAAACAAACCTGATTTTAAACAAAACTGAATCCAATACAAGAATGGATCAGTTATACTCCACACTGTAGTCTATCATTGAAAATCAATGGTTACACAACAAAAATTGGGCAGAACCCTATGAAAAAGCTGCTTAAACATAAATGCCTACATAAAACTGAAAAAGTTATAAAAACAAAACAGCTATATCCAAAAACAAAGCTAAAACACGAAAATAGATGAATTGTATAGAGACGCTAAATCTGAACAAGTCAAACAAGGCTGGCTAAAACAGATGCAAAAATCCTGTAAAAATGTCACGTAATGACTCTTATAAAAAGTTGCCCTTTCCAAAAAAAATGTAAAAACAGTAAAACACGAAAAAAACAAAAATGATGATGCAACGGAATTCAATATGACATCTCAGCCATGTGGCTCCTTTGTCACTACTCCAAGATGGCGGCCACACCATGTGGGTTTCAATCACCACAACACAAAATGGCAGAAAGTGAAGCACATTACAGCCCCATGGCCCTCTTTACCAGGAGAAAATGACGCCAAACACGTGATGGAAACAAAACGACCGCACCGAGAACCACCAATCACAGTATAAATACGTGGATTTCGCTGTTAGAACACTAAAAACGCATAACACAGAATTTATCAACCGGATTTGAAATACAGCGTAGAAATTAACCATCCTCACTGAAAGCTGATTTTCAGCTGCCACGGCGCCAATCCCAACTAGAAACTCAGTCCAAAACTGGGATAGCCATGTGCTACTCAAACTTCAGCGTCTAAAACAACCAACCGTTTCATTAACAAATGAGATGTACTATAACAAGACAGAACCAGACCTGAATTACAGTGTAAAAAGCACAAAACCTCTTTACGATTACAATACTGTGTCTAAACTAAATTTGCCGCCAAAAAAATCAAAACTCTACACATACACATGCTTTATGAAAAAGGCGAAATACGTAAGCAAACACAGCACAAAAAGACCTCTATGCACTGTAATGTTAACTCGGTTTCACACTTAAAGCTAAATAGCCGTCTAACAACAGATGTCTCTACCAAAAACTGAGCTACAGCTGGGACTACGCAAAACAACAGAACAACATTTCAACAAAAATGATTCTACTGGAAATGGAATTCAGTACAATAACAAACTATTTTCACTTGAGACTGAAATATTGCACAAAAACAAAGCAATTAAAACCAGAAACTGAAATTCCTGCAGACAATTACTTAATTCCACAAAATGCTGAAATTCGGTCCAAAAGCAAGTTCAGCAGAAACAAAATTGAAATTGTGACAATTTTACAACAAAATGGTGGTAACTTACGCCATTCCCGCCAAAAGCATCACAAACTGAAATCTCTCCCCTTACAGACTGACTATACAATCTGAGACTCCAAACGAACGCTTAACCAAATTACCGCCAAATTACAACATAACACACACAACACTGATACCGATCACTCATTCAAAGCATATCCATAATCATACACACCGATTACGCACTCAAAGCATACTGTTACTCATAACACACACTTTAGGTGTATTGATTTGGACCTATAGAGGGAAAGTATAGGTTTTCTTCCTAATCAATAGACCTAACTACAATGATAACATACAATTAAAAACTTTGTCATTATGCAAAAAGAGGAAAAACAGGTTCTTTAGCAAAGCAGAATTTACCTGACACAGCGGGCAGAGAAAGCAACATCCTGGACTCAGGACAACAAAATATTTCAAAAATTGAAATAAAATTGGTTTTACCAATAGCCGGCTGTTTTGATGTCCTGTCCGGATCACTTCCTCCCTTCGGTTCGCTGTGAAGGAAATTTCTGTAGGCTCCCAAAATTCTCAGGCTCGCCACCTGTAAGGGCAATTATAATACCTTGTGTGCATTATATTTTGCCTGCGCTAATAAGCGCACTTTTCAGCTCTTTTGCATAATGCATTTGAGTGTACTCGTGTTAAAGCAAGTAAGACAGACACCATAGCTGTTCTCACATTGCAAGCTTGAAAGATAGTCCTGCCTTTCAATGCTTGGTGTTTTAATTTATATCATTCAGACATGGATAACAAAAGGACTTAGTGGCTTCACAATCAGCCAATCAGCCTCCAAGGCACAGTCACATGACATGAGCTCAATACAAACCACCAACCAATGACACACTTGTTTATATTCAAACGATACAATAGAAGAGGCGTGCATGCATGTGGATTGGCCAGCCTGTATGAGCAACAGCTGTTGGGTGCGTGAAGATGAACCCTCCAGATAACAATGGAAGCCATGTGGAAACATGGCCTCCATTGAAACCAATGCGTTATCTCTCAGAGGACCTACAAGCAAAACTCCATGCATGCAAACCCCGAACTGCCATTACAAAAAATCACTATCAAATACAGCTCTATGAACTATATCTCATAGCGATTATACTACTGTTCCATTAAAGGGTAAATCATGCACAAAGGAATATAGCTGTAGATTTCTGTTACATTGATCAGATGCGACAGAAAGCTTACAGACCATTATCCTTACATAAAAGGCAATAATGATTCCATACCTCAAATACATCGCCGCCAAGCAGATCAATCTGTACATAATACAAGGGCCCCCCGATTGACGGTAATACACCCGCGCCACAGAACGTGCATTGCACCTCAAAGATCCGGACCGGCATTTGCTCCAGCGTTAACCGCTCAGGGCGCCTGCTGGCCGGGATGATCGGGCGGGTAGCGTGTGGTTACCGAATAATGGAAGGTTTCCACTGTAAATGGCCTGTCCGCAATATCGGTTAAAGCCATATTCGCTATACACAGCGAATATCGGTAAACCGACACTGGGAGATACTGTGACAATACATAATAAACACACCCTAAATTTCTACAATAGTATAGGGAGAGGATGCTGCCACCGCTGTGAGGGATATATTAGCGTTATAAAATCATCTCATACTGGTATAGGGAGAGGTTCCTGCCGCTGCTGTGAGGGATAGATTAGCGTTATAAAATCATCTCGTACTGCTATAGGGAGAGGTTCCTGCTGCTGCTGTGAGGGACAGATTACCGTTATAAAATAATCTCATACTAGTATATGGAGAGGTTCCTGCTGCTGCTGTGAGGGACAGATTACCAATATAAAATCATCTCATACTAGTGTAGGGAGAGGTTTCTGCTGCTGCTGTGAAGGACAGATTACCGTTATAAGATCATCTCATACTGGTGTAGGGAGAGGTTCCTGCCGCTGGTGTGAGGGATAGATTACCGTTATAAAATCATCTCATAATAGTATAGGGAGAGGTTTGTGCCGCTGGTGTGAGAGGCAGATTAATGTTATAAAATCATCTAATACTGGTATAGGGAGAGGTTCCTGCTGCTTGTGTGAGGGACAGATTACCGTTATAAAATCATCTCATACTGGAGTAGGGAGAGGTTCCTGGCGGTGCTGTGAGGGACAGATTATTGTTCTAAAATCATCTCATACTGGTATAGGGAGAGGTTCCTGCTGCTGTTGTGAGGGACAGATTAGCGTTATAAAATAATCTCATACTAGTATATGGAAAGGTTCCTGCTGCTGCTGTGAGGGATAGATTAGCATTCTAAAATCATCTCATACTGGTGTAGGGAGAGGTTCCTGCTGCTGGTGTGAGGGACAGATTATCGATCTAAAATCATCTCATAATGGAGTAGGGAGAGGTTCCTGGCGGTGCTGTGAGGGACAGATTACCGTTATGAAATCATCTCATACTAGCATAGGGAGAGGTTCCTGCTGCTGGTGTGAGAGACAGATTAGCGTTAGAAGATAATCTCATACTAGTATAGGGAGAAGTTCCTGCTGCTGTGAGGGACAGATTACCGTTATAAAATAATCTCATACTAATATAGGGAGAGCTTCCTGCTGCTGCTGTGAGGGACAAATTACTGTTATAAGATCATCTCATACTAGTATAGGGAAAGATTCCTGCTGCTGGTGTGAGGGACAGATTAGCGTTATAAGATCATCTCATACTGGAGTAGGGAAAGGTTCCTGGCAGTGCTGTGAGGGACAGACTATCATTCTAAAATCATCTCATACTGGAGTAGGGAGAGGTTCCTGGCGGTGCTGTGAGGGACAGATTATCATTCTAAAATCATCTCATACTGAAGTAGGGAGAGGTTCCTGGCAGTGCTGTGAGGGACAGATTATCGTTCTAAAATCATCTCATACTGGAGTAGGGAGAGGTTCCTGACGGTACTGTGAGGGACAGATTATCATTCTAAATCATCTCATACTTGTATAGGGAGAGGTTCCTGCTGCTGGTGTGAGGGACAGATTACCGTTATAAAATCATCTCATACTAGTATAGGGAGAGGTTCCTGCCTCTGGTGTGAGGGACAGATTACCGTTATAAAATCATCTCATGCTAGTATAGGGAGAGGTTCCTGCTGCTGGTGTGAGGGACAGATTAGCGTTATAAGATCATTTCATACTGGAGTAGGGAAAGGTTCCTGGCGGTGCTGTGAGGGACAGATTATTGTTCTAAAATCATCTCATACTTGTGTAGGGAGAGGTTCCTGGTGCTGCTGTGAGGGACAGATTATCATTCTAAAATCATCTCATACTCGTGTAGGGAGAGGTTCCTGCTGCTGGTGTGAGTGGTGCATTTCTTGTACAAAAATAAAAAGTGTGTCTACATTGCTGGTTTAAAAAAATAGAATAATTTATTATTCTTTTTTTTTATTATGAATAAATAGTGCTACATACAGTTGCAAGAAAAAGTATGTGAACCCTTGGAATGATAGGGATTTCTGCACAAATTGGTTATAAAATGTGATCTGATCTTCATCTAAGTCACAACAAGAAACAATCACAGTCTGCATAAACTAATAACACACAAATAATTAAATGTGACCATGTTTTTATTGAACACACCATGTAAACATTCATAGTGCAGGTGGAAAAAGTATGTGAACCCCTAGACTAATGACATCTCCAAGAGCTAATTGGAGTGAGGTGTCAGCCAACTGGAGTCCAATAAATGAGATGAGATTGGAGGTGTTGGTTACAGCTGCCCTGCCCTATAAAAACACACACCAGTTCTGGGTTTGCTTTTCACAAGAAGCATTGCCTGTGTCAGTAAAAAGGACTTTGCCAGTGTTCCTGGCCGTTTCCGGGTGGTGCGCGCGCATCCGTGCGCGCTCGCGCGCTCCCGTGCGCGTTCGCGCGCTCCCGTGCGCGTGCGCGCGCCCGTGCGCGCGCCCGTGCGCGCGCACGCGCCGGAAATGGCGCCAAATGGTGCCTATTTAAACCCTGGACATACTGCACCAAGTTGCTGCTTGTTCTACAGCGTTCCAGAC
>BLSH010042605.1:32505-43022 GCA_018402905.1 Glandirana rugosa
ACTTACCGTAAAATCCTTTTCTCGGAGTTCACTGGCAGACGCAGCACCCTCCCCTCTGCGTTATGTTTGTACGGCTTGTTACGAACTGATATGCTGAGCAGAGCAGGGGGGTTATATGGGAGAGAGAGGACGGCCCCCTGGGAGGGGTCAGCTTGCTTTCTTTCTTTTTGCCTAGTTAACTCCTAGTAGGATGTGCATATAACCCGCATGTCAGAGGGCTGCGTCTGTCAGTGAACTCAGAGAAAAGGATTTTACAGTAAGTTTTAATAAAATCCCTTTTTTTCCATCGGTTTTGGCCGATTTATATTCTTCCTCATATTTTTTTGGTAAAAAAAAAATCGCAATCGGCGTCTATTGATTGCTTTGCGCAAAAGTTGCCGCGTTTATGGATAATTCATTTCTGAGGGTTTTATTTGGAGATCTAGGGGTTAACACTGTACCCTGGGTGTGTTCTAACTGTGGGGGGGGGGGGCTGGGCTACCATGGGCATGAGATCTAACTGATCCCAGTGACAGGGATCAGTAGATCTCTTATGTCCCCATTGACAGAGCGGGGAATTGCCGTGTTTACATCAGCGGTTCCCCGTTATTTCACTCTGGCCGTTCATCGCGGCTCGCGGCCGAGCCGTGGGTACACTCCTCCGGAGTGTGTCGGGCACGACAGCGCGCCGGGGTGCGCTCGCCCCCTAGCTGCGCCTGCGCGAATCGCTGCCTATTTACGGCGATTTGCAGGACGCGTCCACACTGCCGCCGTAAATATACAGCGCGCAGTGTGGAACCGGTTAAAGGATTTGTAAAGGCATCAGGTTTTTTTTATCTGAATGCATTCTGTGTGTTGCAGCCCCCCTCCCCCCCCCCCTAATTACTTACCTGAGCCCCTTTGCTCTCCAGCGATGTCCACAAGTGTCTTGGGCACATTGTTTCCGTGTGAATGGATACAAGGAGCTCTGACTCAGCCCGGTCTTCCCTGTAGCTAGCTAGCTGAGGGAGCACTCAATGGGAGAAGGGGCCAGGAGCTGTAAAGAGGGACCCGAGAAGAAGAGGATCCGGGCTGCTCTGTGCAACACCAACTGCACAGAGGTAAGTATAACATGTTTGTTATTTTAAAAAGAAAAAAAAAGCCTTTACAATTTTTAACAGTGAGAGAGAGAGAATAACAAAATATCCAGAAAAACCCATTTCAAAAAAAATTATAAATTGATTTGCATTCTAACCACTTCAGCCCCGTAAGGATTTGCCCCCTTAATGACCAGGCCATTTTTTGCGATACAGCACTGCCTCACTTTAACTGACCACTACGCGGTCCTGCTACGAGGTACCCAAACAAATTTGATGTCTTTTTTTTTTCCACAAATAGAGCTTTCTTTTGGTGGTATTTGATCACCTCTGCGTTTTTTATTTATTTGCGCTATAAACAAAGAGCAACAATTTTGAAAAACATTTTTCTCAATCGTTCATTGACGGACGCAGCCTATTCTTGACATGTGGGGTTTATGCAGCTTTCACTAGGAGTGGACTAGGCAGAACGAAGTTCAGCTCAAAGCAGACACAGTCCCTCCCAGGGGGCAGTCCTCACTTGGCATAACCCCTCCAGCCCTGCTCAGCAACCCAGTTTTTTATGCCTAGTGCAAGGAGTAATACCTGGCTCCTTGCTGGGATCTGCGGTTCCCTATTCTTTTCATTTTTTTTCAAGAAATCTGATGAAGAATACAATCAAGTAGCCGGCTGGGTGACAGGCTGGATATCCTAGATTCAGGGAGTCTCCCCAGCGTGGCCAACGGATGCGAGCTGACCCTTAGCTGTACGCTGGGGCGGCCGAGTTAGGCCTCGTTCAGTGTGAGGCGGCCGGCGGGTTAAATGTCCCGCCAGCGCACCTAGGACCGGGCACCCCGTGTCCGTATCATGGGTGCTGCGTGGCCGGCAGCTCCCCCCGAATCGGCGGGGTGGCAGGACTGCTTCGGGTGGCTACCCGCTGCGCCCGTCTAGAGTGGTGAGTACTCTAACCCCCCCCTCCTGCGGAGGGGTGGGGGGGTGCGGCGGGTGGTGTCCCCCCTTTTTTTTCCTTAGTATAGGTGTTCTGCCTATCCTGCGGTTTGCCGGAGCGACCACTATCCCGATGGAGGGCTCTCCATCCTTCAAGGACCCGGCCGACAGGAGAAGGTGTCCAAGGCTATGTTCCTGGTCGCAGGGTTGGCGATGCGGCCGACGCTGGCATCTGCGCTGGTGGCACAGGTGCTTATGGCGTGGGCAACCATTGTGCACCAGGCTTTGGTGACTCTCCAGGCCCCTCCGGAACCTGTGCAGATGGCAGACCAGCTGATGCAAGGCCTTAAGTATCTATGTGATGCGGCCCTCTACATGGCCCCCATGTTGTCCAAACTGTCCATGTTTGCAATCATCATCAGACCTCTGCTTTGGCTTAGATGCTGGTCAGGAGACTAGGCGTCAAAGAAGGGCCTGACGGACCTGCCCTTTGAAGGGGGTCGCCTCTTTGGGGCTTCATCGACGAGATCATCAAGGATTACACTAGGGGAAAGAGCACTTTCCTCCAGGAGCCCAGAAGGGGCAAGGAGCCCCGGCACAGGGCGGGCCCTTCCTTCTCTACTCAAAGGAGGTTTTTTCGTGCGCCATGTGCTTCAAACAAGGTCTCTCAACCCGCCAAGGCCCCCACGGGGGGCCAGAAGCATCACTGGCAGCATAAGTCCGAAAAGGCGGAGGAGAAGTCCTCCTCCACATGATGGGTTGCCCCCACGCGCGGTTCGGGTGGGGGGACGGCACTTGAGGTTTGCGGACCGGTGGACCTCACGCATATCGGACCTCTGGGGGCACGAGGTGGCTTCATCAGTGTACAAGATAGAGTTCCGTACCCAACCCCCGGACAGGTTCTTCGCCTCCAATCTGAAGCTACCCCCGGAATGGCTGCAGGCCCTGTTCGAGGCCATGCACGTCCTGCTCCATTTGGGGATGATTGTCCCTGTTCCTTCTGTGGAACATTTCCGCGGTTTTTATTCCAATCTTTTTGTAGTTCCGAAAAAAGATGGGGTCAGGCCTGTCCTGGACCTGAAGGCCCTCAACTTCTTTGTGAGGGCGCGGAAATTCAGAATGGAATCTGTCCGCTTTGTGGTGGCGGCGCTTTCGGCATGGAGACTTCTTGGCCTCCCTGGACATCAAAGACGCGTATTTACATGTGCCCATGTGCGTGCACCACCAGCGCTTCCTGCGCTTTGCAGTGGGGGATCTCCACTACCAGATTGTGGCCCTCCCGTTCGGCCTGGTCTCGGCCCCACAGTTTTCACCAAGCTCAAAGCCCCAGTGCTGGATCTGCTGAGGCAGAGGGGCATAGAAGTAGTGGCATATCTCGACGACCTACTCCTACGGGCGGAGTCGGCCTCAGCCCTGTCGGACAGCGTGGACATCACCCTCGGTTTCCTGCGGGACTTCGGCTGGGTGATCAACATTCTGAAGTCGGTGCGGGCTCCGTCGCGCCGGTTGGAATACTTGGGCTTGGTCCTGGACACGGAACGGGTGAAGGTGTTTTTCTCTGCCGCCAAGGCCTTGACGCTCCAAGTTTCGGTGCGGACCCTGCTGTCCCAGCGGTGGTCCTCTCTCAGATTTTGCATGCGGGTGTTGGGGCTGATGGTCTCCTCCTTCGAGGTGGTGCCTTATGCACAGAGCCACACCCGGCCCCTGCAGCGGGCCATCCTGCTGCGGTTGGACAAGTCTCCGCTATCCCTGGATCGGGTGATCAGTTTGGATCACCGGACTCGAGGCTCCCTCACCTGGTGGCTAAGGCCCCCGACCTTGGAGTGGGGGGGGGGGAAGTCATTTCTTCCCATGGACTGGACGGTGATCACGACAGATGCCAGCTTATACGGCTGGGCAGGGGTCCTGGGGAGGTTGTCGACCCAGGGCCGCTGGTCTCAGGAAGAGTCCCGTCTCCCGATCAACGTGCTGGAACTGCGAGTGATCAGGCTTTGCCTCTCCCACTGGTCGGTGAGGTTGCACGGGCGTCCTGTTCGGGTCCAGTCAGGCAACGCCACGGCTGTGGCTTACGTGAACCATCAGGGTGAAATGAGAAGCGCAGCAGCGGCGGAAGTGGCCCACATTCTGCGGTGGGCAGAGCTTTACGTGCAGGCAATCTCCGCCGTTCACATCCTGGGCGTCGAGAATTGTCAGGTGGACTATCTCCGTCACCAGAAGCTGGCTCAGGGAGAGTAGTCCCTGCATCCGGAGGTGTTCCGCCAGATTGGTCAAAAGTGGGGCATGCCAGATGTGGACCTACTGGCGTCCCGGCTCAATTGGAAGGTGCAGGCCTTCGTGAACAGAACAAGGGATCCGCTGGCATACGCAGCGGATGCCCTCGTGGCTCCGTGGTCTAAGTACCGGCTGCTCTATGCCTTCCCTCCACTTCCGTTACTCCCGCGCCTGCTGCCAGGATAGAGGCGGAAGGGATCCCAACCATTCTGGTAGCGCCAGATTGGCCTCGGCGTCCTTGGTACGCCAACTTGGTGCGGATGGTGGTCGATGTTCCCTGGCGGCTCCCACTTCGCGAGGACCTACTCTCACAGGGACCCATCTTGCACCCTGCTTTACCCTCGTTAGCTTTAACGGCCTGGCTATTGAGTCCCAGGTGTTAAAAGATGTGTGACTTTGAGTCTGTCATTCCCACAAGGCACGTAAGGCCGCTTCGCGGAAGATCATCACATCTGGAAGGCTTACATTGCTTGGTACGAGGCGGGGGTTGGAACCCCCGTTCCCTCTCGGTGGCTCGGGTGCTGGCCTTCCTTCAGCAAGATCTAGATCACAAGTTGGCATTGAGCACGCTTAAGGGGCAGATTTCTGCCCTGGCGATTCTTTTTCAGTGTCCCTTGGCGACGCATTACCTGATTCGTATCTTTGTTCAGGGGGTTCGTCATGTCTCTCCCCAGGTACGGTCGCCTTTAGCGCCTTGGGAACTTAATCTTGTCCTTTTCTGTGCTCCAGAAGCCGCCTTTCGAAAATATCAGGGAAATTTCCCTGCAACTGCTCTCACAGAAAGTGGCCGCAATGTACGAGGCGGGGAGCGGACGGACCTTGAGTTCCAGCCGCCGTCGCCGGAAGGAAGTTGGGTCTCCGCCGCATCTTTTCCAGGCCACGCAAGATGCTGTCAAAAAAAGACGCTGCTACAGCAGCAGGGCGCTCAGCTTCGGTCCTTTTCCCAGCACAGTGGCCTAGGAAGACTGTGGACATGCTGCAGGAGGAAGAAAGGACCAGCGATGGTGGCAGTGGGTGCGGCTCCAGCTCAGGTAGGCAAGCACAAGGGTGGTGGACCTACCAGGCTGGAAAGGGGGAGGTGGAGGCGGGAGAACCAGCCGAAGTGTTAGGAACACCCCAGGGTTCCTCCACTTACCCCCTAGATGGGCGCCGGACCCTGACAAAGGCCTTTAAGTCCGGAGCCTGGCTGTGGTGGAGGGGTGCACAATGGTGAGGTGATGGTAACCTATTTTTGATGCACCAGGTCTGATAGTAGCCCCTGTCCCTCTCTTGTCTTTTCTTCCCACTCCTTCGCCTCAGATTAAAAAAGCAGAGAAGCCTGGGAGGAAGAAGAGATGCCCGTCCTGTGCGGTTAAGCTCAAAGAAGGATGGAGCAAGCCCCTATGCAAACTCTGCATAGACAAGCTGGTTTATAAAGAGGCGACGGGGGCATGTAAAGAGTTCATTTCTGGAGTCCAGAAAGAAATGATGATTAGATCCATGCTGTCAGGCCTGAAACCCCCTAAGCAGCCAGCCGAAGCACCCCCTTTTTCTCCCACAAGGGAGGACGAGGAAACAGGATGAGAGCATGGACTCCCTTGAGGAGGCTTCTTCCTCTAAGGACACTTCAGCCCAGGAATCAAGGTCACCCTGGTACAAGCTCTCATTAGAGGAAGTAGAGTCCTTGCTGGGTGTTATCTACGAGACCTTGTAGATGAAAAAAGAGCAGGCAGAGCTATCCTTACATGACCGGATGTACCAATCCTTGAGAGCAGAACAGGGCAGGTTCTTTCCGGTCCATAGCGCACTTTCAGATGCCATCAAAAAAGAATGGTCAGAGCCTGAAAAGAAGCTTTTAGTTCCTAAGAGTCTTAAAAGAAGATATTTGTTTAGTGAAGACCCCTCCTGCGTATGGAACAAGACTGGACACAGCCTTCTCCCAGTGTGCAAAGTCGACAGACCTGGCCTTTGAGGACATGGGTGTTCTGAAAGAGCCCATGGACAAGAGGGTGGAGGTCCTGTTGAAACGATCCTGGGAAGTGGTTATGGCTAGCCTTAAGCCGACAATGGCCATGACTGTTGTTGCCAGAAATCTTGAAGTCTGGTTAGACAAACTGAGGTCACATCTGGAAGGGGGTACCTCACGAAAGGAGATCTCAGACTCCCTGCCAATGCTAGAGAAAGCGGCTGGCTATATGGCAGGTGCCTCTGCAGAAGCGGTAAAATTGTCCGCCAAAACTGCAGCTTTGGTAAACTCCTCGCGTAGGGCCTTATGGTTAAAGTCCTGGTCAGGGGACCCAGCCTCCAAAATTAGGCTGTGCGGGTTACCATTCGAGGGGGATCTTCTGTTCGGTCCGGACTTGGATATAGTCCTAGACTGAACAGCCGATAAGAAAAGCCTTTCCCGTTAAAAACAAGAAGGCCCCGGCAAAACGTTTTTTTTCGTTCCCAAAGGACTCAGGCAGAGACCTGTAAAGGGACAACCACAAAGAGGCAGTGGGGGGGAAAGGGAAGCAGAGGAGTGTCCTCCTTTCCTCTCTTAAGAAAACCCAGAAGTCTCAGTGACTCCATCCCGGTGGCGGGGAGATTGGGGCAGTACCTCCCACAGTGGGAAAAAGTTACCCCAAGCAACTTCATTCAGGGGATCATCCGAGAGGGTTATCGGATTCACCCTGAAGGGTCGCCACCCACAAGGTTGTTAGTGACCTCCCCTCCCAGAGACCCCTGAAAGGCATCGGCCCTGCGGTCACAAATTGCCGACCTGATAGACCAGCGAGGTCCCGGTGCCTCAAGAAGAGGTAAACCAGGGTTTCTACTCACACGTCTTTGTGGTACAGAAACCATCTGGGAAGTACCGCCTCATAATAAACTTGAGAGACCTAAATGAATGGGTAGTTTACGAGAGATTCAGGATGGAGACCTGGACGGTGAAAGCTATTCTCCCCCCAGATTGTTTTATGGCATCCCTCAACTTGAGGGATACATATTTACACGTACCCATCCACAAAGTATCCCAGAAATTTCTAATGGTTGCGATCAGATGGGGAAAAAGAGGTTTACCATGTGCAATTCTGGGCACTCCCATTCGGCCTCTCGTCTTCCCCCAGGATCTTCACAAAAGTCCTGGCGGAAGCTCTGGCCCCTCTGAGGCTAATGGGGATAGCGGTCATCCGTTACTTGGATGACCTTTTATTTTTTTGCCCCCTCTGAGCACCAGCTGGAAAGGGACCTAAGTTCAGCAGTCATCTTCTTGGAGAGTTTGGGGTGGCTGCTGAACAGGGAAAAATCAAGCCTGACTCCATCACAGTCGCTTCTCTACCTAGTATTAACTGTAGATTCCGTGAAACAAAAAGTCTACTTCACGGAGGAAAAGATAGTGAAGGTGAAGGCCACGGCGGTTTTCTCTTCAGACCAACCTGGATGCGTCGGTCCGAATGGCAATGTCAGGCCTAGGTCTTCTGCAGGCAACGATGGCAGCAATCCCCTGGGCCATGGCACACTGCAGGTGTTTACAGGCAGAAATGCTGGGATGGGACTCAGGAGTGCCTGGACAAAACCTTCCGCCTATCCACGGAGGCAAAGAGGTCATTATGGTGGAGGAGGGACTAGGCAAACCTGGTCCGGGCCCTTCCATGGGTCACTCCGGTGTCTATCCGGATCACCACGGACGCCAGTGCTTGGGGATGGGGGGCTCACTGGGGTCTCCAGGTGGCACAAGGGCGTTGGTCCAAGGCAGACTCCAGGAGGTCAGCAAACTGGAGGGAACTGCGGGCAATTTGGGAAGCCCTAAGGGTCTTTTCCAAAGACCTAAAAGGACACCATGTGCAAGTCCTCTCAGACAATGTAGTGGCGGTGTCTTATATCAACGAGCAGGGGGGCACAAGGTGCCAGCCCTTGATCCACATGACAAACATCATGTTTCAGTGGATCGAGAAGAACTTGGAGTCCATTTCAGCGGTGCACCCCAGGGGGCTGGACAACCGTCTGGCAGATTTCCTGAGCCGGCGTCCAGTGTTGGAAGCCGAATGCTCCCTAAACAAGGAAGTCTTTCGGCAACAGATAAAAAAAGTGGGGACGCCCAGAGGTGGACCTTTTTGCCAGCAAAGAGAATGCCAAACTTCCAAGTTACCTCACTGGAAAGAGATGCAAGAGCTCAGGGGATAGATGCCCAGGTGTGGCAATACAACCTAACCTATGCCTTTCCTCCGTTCAAGCTCATACCCAGAGTATTAAGAAAATTCCTGCAGGAGAGCACCAACATGATCCTAGTGGTCCCATATTGGCCATGGAGACCATGGTTCTCCCTGCTGCTGCGACTGGCAGTGGAATCTCCGCTAATATTTCCCGAAAGGGAAGATCTTCTTTCTCAAGGGCCGGTCCTGATGTCAAAGGTCCAAAACTTGAAACTATCAGCCTCTATCTGAGAAAAGATTCCTGAAGCAAAAGGGGCTTTCAGATAAGGTGGTTAACACTATCCTGTCAAGCAGGAAGCGAGTAACCCAGGCCATTTACTCCAAGTATTGGAAAGTTTTTTGCGTTTTTATAAATGCCAGAAAAATGGCAGCAGGGATTCCAGCCATCCTGGAGTTTTTACAGGATGGTGCAGATCAAGGGCTTGCCATACACATAGTAGTACACATATAGTACACTGAAGGTACAAGTGGCAGCGCTTTTAGTTTTTTTGGAACCGCACCTGGCCTTAGACCCTCTTATCAGTAGGTTCTTCAAGGGGCTGGCAAGAATTAGACCTGTTCCCTTTAAAGTTCTCCCTAGATGGGATCTGTCGATAATGCTACAGGCCTGGATAGCGCTATCCCTGAAAGGAAACCTGTCCCTGAGAATGACTAGTCTCAAGACAGCGTTTTTGGTAGCCGTCACAACGGCCAGGCGGTTGAGCGAGTTACAGGCGCTCTCTATGAAAGAACCTTTTCTCCAGATCTTCGATGACAGGCTGGTGTTGCGCACGGACCTGGGGTTCCTGCCCAAAGTGGCAGCCGATCACAATAGGTCCCAAGAGATTGTTCTGCCTTCCTTCTCAGCATCTCCAACTAACCAGAAGGAAGCTGAGTTTCAACAATTAGACGTAAGGGCTTGTACCCTGCAATACCTGGAAATTTCCAAGGAAATTAGGAAGTCTAATGCCCTGTTAGTGCTACACGCTGGTAATAAAACAGGGTTCCAAGCTTCAATAAATACAATTGCTTGTTAAAGCAAGCTATTGTGGAGGTATACAAAGCCTTGGGGAAGGAGTGTCCTTTTTCCCCCATTGCCCATTCCACTAGGGCACTATCTGCTTCCTGGGCTGAGCGAGCTGGAGCCACGCCGGAACAGGTCTGTTGGGCTGCAACATGGTCAAGCTACTCAACATTTATCAAACATCATAGACTGGACCTTATCTCCAGGCATTTGGGAGAAAGGTTCTTCAGGCGGTAGTCACCCCCCCCCATCCAATCCGGTAAGTTCTTGTTGATCCTCTCTAGTGCTGTCCTGGACAGACGACTAGAGAAAACGAGTTTGACTTACCGGTAACTGTTTCTAGGAGTCGTACAGGACAGCAGGGATTCCCTCCCTATATGCTGTTATAACTTTGGACGAGTATTTTTGATTTTTACAGAAACCGTTATTTTCTGGGGGAGTTCTTGGTTAAAGACTGAGGGAGAATGGATGGTGGCCACCCTTAAAAGTCTTGTGATGTGTTTCCTGCCTTCGGAGGAGGAGCCTATCTCTCTAGTGCTGTCCTGGGCGACTCCTGGAAACAGAGTTACCGGTAAGTCAACGCGTTTTTTTTTTTATTTTTATTTTTTTACTTTTTGCTTTAATATCCAAAAAAAAAAAAACGAATTTTTCTCCTTACGTTCACTGACAGACGCAGCTTCTTCATTAACTTCATGGGGTTTTATGTTCGTCCAACTAGGAGTTAACTAGGCAGGGAAAAGATCAGCTGGCCCCTCCCTTGGGGGCCGTCCTCTCTTCCTACATAAAATCCCCTCACAGCATAGCTCTCCAGTTTCAATGCCTAGTTCGCAAGGAGTTGACCTGGCTTCCCCATAGGGAACTGCGGTCCTGAGATGACCATTTTCTTTTTTATTTTTACTTTATTTTTTTACTGCAATCAAGATGATCTGCTATCAAGAAGCCGGTCGGGGCATAGAGGGCCCTGGTGCTCTGTACTTTCCCCGACCCGGCCGACATGATGCGAGCCAGTCCCGTTCAGGGGGTCACGCCGCATCTTTCCCGTTCATACGGGAGGCCCGGGACAAGTCCCTCCTCTGGTCCCCTTTACCG
>BLSH010042605.1:86730-103136 GCA_018402905.1 Glandirana rugosa
TCGTTGGCCCATTTACGGGTCCTCCTGACACGGGTGGTGGTGGCGGTGGGGTCCCTCTCGGTCGATATGAACGACAGTCACGGGAAGATCGCGACGCAGGGTCATCCTCACGACAGGCGGGGACGGAACACGACAATGACGGTGACACGAACGTGGCGACAGGTCTTCTCTTCTCCCTCTTTTGCCGCGGCGTTAGTGGGGAGTGTGCAAAAGAAATCCTTCCGTATGGTTTTTACCCACGGCTCATCTCGACGTGCTAAGACCGGTTTTACTCTTTTACCCTTTCAAAAACCTAAACAGTGCTGTTAGCCCAATTTTTTTGTATATTTAATATATTACGCCGCGAGAATCGTGAGAGAATCGTGATCTTTATTCTAAGTAAAAAAAATCGTGATTCTCATTTTGGCCAGAATCGTGCAGCTCTACTCGGCACCCATTTTTGGTATGCCTTCCTAAAGAAAACGTGTGAGGGGTGATTGCGGCGCCGTTTTCTCCCTCTTCTCTTCTGGACAGCGGTGCAAGCACAGTGGCAGTAACAGCACAAGGCAGGGGCGGACAGCACTCCTACTGGGACGCAGCGCTAGAAGGGCACTGACAGCAAGTATAGCTGGCTCTCCCTGGGGTGGCGGTGGTGGTGGGCACAGTCCTCCTGGGCATTTACCCGGTTGCTCTGGGGGGGCTGCATAGTGGGGGTGTCATGACCTATAGGCCTAGCAAGTGTTCAGGTGGCACAATGGCTGCTGAACCTGTGGGTTCTTCTCCGGAGGGGTCTGTGGAAGCGCAAGCTGCGCTGGGACCTCTGGTTCCCCTAGATCAATTAACTTCCATTTTGGGAGAGTTTTTCGCCCGGGGGGTACCGAGCCGTGATAAGGGGGTGTCTAAAAAGCATCCACCCCCCCCCCCCCTCCGTCTTCTGGGGAGGAATCTGAACCGGAAGGGGCCTCGGTGGTCACAGGGACCCCCGTGGAGCTCTCAGATGGTGAACTGGAGCCCTCGGACAGTGCGGAAGACCAGGGGGCATCGGTGGTGCGTGAAAGGGCGCTGGTGGCCTCCCTGATCACAGATATCCGTGAGTCATTGCGGCTGGACCAAGCTGGGGAGTTGCAGGAGACTGCCTACGTTTGTGGATCCTTTAAGCCGTCACGGACCCCTAAGGAATATCCTTATGCCCAATTTTTTGACCAGTTTGTGTATAAGGAATGGCAGCGTCTGCAGAATTCCTTTTCACTGCCCAAACATTTCTCTGTGCGCTATCCCTTTGAGGACAGTGTTTTGCAGAAGTGGAAACCCCCCGCAGTGGACCCTCCGGTGGCTCGCCTGAATAAGGCGATGACCATTCCCTTGGAAGGGTCTCCATCTCCGGCCGATAGGCGGATGGAGGCGGTATCCAAGGCATTGTTCTTGGGGGCGGCCATGAGGCCAGCTCTGGCGTCGGCCATGGTGGCACAGTCACTTACAGAATGTGCGACAGAATTGCACAATGATTTGGGCTGCAGGTGCTCATCTGAGGCTTTGCAGCGGGCTGACCACCTGATACAGGGTCTCCGGTACCTGTGTGACGCAGCCTTGGACCTGCTCCCCATGCTGTCGAAGATGTCTGTTTTTGCAGTCATTATCAGACGGGTGCTGTGGTTGCGGTGTGGGTCAGATGACCACGCGTCCAAAAAGGGCCTCATGGACCTTCCTTTTCAGGGTGGTCGGCTTTTCGGGGCGCAATTGGATGAAATCATTAGGTACTCTTTCCCCCCCAGTGAAATCCTTTTCTCCCAGAACCCAAGCGGCGGGATTACCGCCGAAAGCAGGGTCCTTCATCATGCCAGAAGCGTTTTTTTCGTGAGCCCGGTTCAGCTGGCAAGGGCTCAAGGCCCGGCAAGTCTGCCTCGGGGTCCGGTAAGTGGCCCTGGCAGCGCAAGCCCAAAAAGACGGAGGAAAAGTCCTCCTCCGCATGATGGGTTGCCCCCGCCCAACTCTCGGGTGGGGGGGGGCCTACTTCTGGGGTTCGCAGACAGGTGGACTACCCGCATTTCCGACCGGTGGGTACAGGAAGTGGTGTCTTCCGGATACAGAATAGAGTTCAGCACTCTACCCCCAGACAGGTTCTTCCCGTCGAACTTGAGGCTTCCGCCGGGCCGTCGGGAAGCTCTCTTAGGGGCTGTTCAGACGCTGTCCCAACAAGGGATGATTGTGCCGGTACCTCCGTTGGAAAGGTTCCGCGGTTTCTATTCAAACCTCTTTGTGGTGCCCAAAAAAGGGTGGGGTCAGGCCAGTTCTGGATCTAAAAGCGCTAAATCACTTTGTGAAAGCGCAAAAATTCAGGATGGGATCTGTCCGCTCGGTCGTGGCCGCCCTTCACCAAGTGGACTTCATGGCATCTCTGGATATCAGGGACGCTTATCTGCATGTTCCCATTTGTCTCCGACATCTGCGCTTTGCGGTAGGAGACCTACATTGCCAATATGTGGCACTTGCCTTCGGTCTGGCCTCGGCTCCCCGGGTCTTCACCAAGCTGTTGGCTCCAATGCTGGCTCTATTGAGGCAGAGAGGCATTGCTGTGGTAGCTTATCTCGACGACCTACTCCTGCGAGTGGAGTCAGCTTCGCCTCTGGAGGACAATGTTGCTATCACCATGGCCTCGATGAGAGAATTCGGCTGGCTGATCAACCTGCAGAAGTCGACGTTGACTCCGTCCTGTCGACTGGAATAACTGGGTCTAATACTGGACATGGAGCAGGCGAAGGTGTTCCTACCTCCGGCCAAGTTGCTGACACTACAAGCAGCAGTGCGAACCCTGCTGTCACGTCGATGGTCCTCCTTACGGTTCTATATGCGGGTGTTGGGGCTCATGGTCTCGACCTTCGAGACGATACCGTTACGCCCAGAGTCACACTCAGCTCCTGCAGCGAGCAATCCTGTTACGGTGGGACAAGTCTCCGTTGTCCCTGGACCAGCTGATCAAATTGGATCATCAGACCAGGGGATCGTTGACCTGGTGGCTCCGGGCCCCGGCTTTGACTTTGGGGATGTCGTTTCTCCCCCTAAATTGGTCGATCGTCACGACGGACGTCAGCCTATCGGGCTGGGGAGGGGTCCTGGGGCAATTGTCTGCTCAGGGCCGTTGGTCGGCGCAGGAATCTCGCCTTCTGATAAATGTGCTGGAGTTGAGGGCGATCAGGCTCTGTCTCTCTCACTGGTCGGCAAGGCTGCGCGGCCTCCAGGTTCGAGTTCAGTCAGACAACGCCACAGCAGTGGCGTACGTGAACTATCAGGGCAGAACAAGGAGCTCAGCAGCAGCTGCGGAAGAGGCCCACATTCTGAGGTGGGCAGAACTTCACGTGCCGGCAATCTCCGCCATTTACATTCCGGGTGTAGAAAACTGGCAGGCTGACTTTCTCAGTCATCAGACACTGGATCAGGGAGAATGGTCCCTACATCCACAAGTGTTCCGCCAGATTTGCCACAGGTGGGGCACGCCAGACATGGACCTAATGGCATCCAGGTTCAATCACAAGGTGCAGACTTTCGTGTACAGAACAAGGGATCCGTTGGCGGCCGCCTCGGATGCACTGGTAGCACCTTGGATTTGGTACCGGCTTCTGTACGCCTTGCCTCCCCTCAAGCTTCTACCGCGGCTACTGCGCAGGATAAAAGCGGAGGGGATCCCGACAATCCTGGTGGCTCCGGATTTACTTTGCCGCCCCTGGTACGCCGACGTCGTGCGGATGGTAACAGATGTTCCCGGCGGCTCCCGCTTCGCGAAGATCTGCTGTCACAGGGACCCATCCTGCACCCTGCTTTACCCTCGCTGGCTTTGACGGCTTGGCTATTGAGTCCCAGGTGTTGAGGGATAGGGGTGTCTCTGACTCCGTGATTCCTACCATGCTTAAGGCGCGCAAGTGTACTTCGTGCAAGATATATCATCGCACATGGAAGGCTTATATTCTTATATTGCCTGGTGTGAGGCGGGGGGTTGGAACCCCCACTCTTTCGCCATAGCTCGGGTGCTGGCTTTCTTACAGAAAGGCCTGGATAACAAATTGGCCTTGAGTACCCTCAAAGGCCAGATTTCGGCTTTGGCAATCTTTTTTCAGCGTCCGTTAGCGACGCATTCTTTGATCCGTACATTTTGTACAGGGTGTACGCCATGTGGCTCCTTAGGTACGGTCGCCCTTGGCACCGTGGGATTTAAATTTAGTACTATCTGTACTGCAGAAACCACCATATGAGAGGATCAGGGATATTCCCTTACAATTGTTGTCATAGAAGGTGGCTTTTTTGGTGGCCATCACATCCGCTAGGCGGGTGTCTGAGTTGGCGGCCCTGTCCTGTAGGTCTCCCTACTTGGTCCTTCATAAGGATAAGGCGGTGCTGCATCCTTCTCCTTCGTTTCTGCCGAAGGTGGTTTCCTCTTTTCACATTAATGAGGACATTGTTCTTCCTTCACTGTGCCGACACCCGTCTCACCTCAAAGAGATTGCTCTACATTCTTTGGATGTCGTAAGGACATTGCGGGTGTATTTGACGGCTACAGCTTCTTTTCGGAAGTCTGATGCTTTGTGCTGACGGAAGGGGTTTGGCGGCCTCGTCGGCTACTATTTCCCGTTGGATCTGACTTTTCCGGTCACGGCTCATTCCACCAGGGCAATTAGGACTTCCTGGGCCTTCAGACATCAGGCCCCGGTTTCTCAGGTATGCAAGGCGGCTACATGGGCCTCGGTGCTAAGATTTACAAAGTTGATGTTTCTGCATCCGCGAATGCTGCTTTTGGCCGCAAAGATTTGCAGGTGGCGGTGTAGGTGCTGGCGCCACCTGTAGAAGTCTTGTGAGACGAAACACGTCGGGTGACGTGAGCCTGCTCTGTACCATTGCGCAATTTATGGTTTATATGTGGAATTCCATTTGTGAACGTTTTTATCCTGGAGCATGTAAGTGCAAACTTTGTAAATAAAGTGGCTATTATTTAAAGGATATCATGCTATGTAGCGCCTTTTGTTTTTGATGAGGCATTGGGATACCCTTCAAAGTCTATCTATGACCAAGAGGTTTTTGATGTGGATGTCTTTGTCCATATTGGATGGTGCTGTGAAGGATACAGTTCGAGTGTACCCCCTAGAGGAAGAATCGTTACCCTGGGAATTTTGATGGTGGCCCTTTGGATGGGTCCTGGTGGATATATATGCTGTTTACCCAGTTATAGCTGGTAAGGGTACCTTGTATTTCTCCTGGTGGTGGTGACCCTGCATGTGGATGATAATTTGCCTCCTCTCTTTATCACCGGGTTGATACCTCTAATTTCTGGATTACTGCACTATATGAACAGTCTTCATCTGATTGAATAGAGCAATTTTCTGAATCAATATGAACACATATTCACTCACTGGATTTATGGACTCTTGGGCTTAATTTCATGCTTGAGGGGTTCTGTTGCACTATATGTTTTATATATGAATTTTGAACAATTTATAATCACATATTTTTTGTTGTATTTTATGTTCTATAAATTTTGATTAATAATCACATAATTTTTAGGATTATTCACATTGGATTAGCGCTGCACTGTTTTTAATCTGTATATAGCCTCCTGAGAGGATTCTGTTGGGTACAGTTGTTGTTTACCCACCCCTCTTTAGATGACACTGCTTTGGGACATCCCCACTTGTCAATGAGAAGGCTGCGTCTGTCAGTGAACGTAAGAGAAAATAGGATTTTTTAACTTACCGTAAAATCCTTTTCTCTGAGTTCACTGACAGACGCAGCACCCACCCCTCTGTGTTGCGTTTGTACGGCTTGTTAAAAACTGATATGCTATGCAGAGCTGGGGGTTTATATGCTGGAGTGAGGACGGCCCCCTGGCAGGGGTCAGCTTGCCTTTTTTTCTTTTTTGCCTAGTCTACTCCTAGTAGGATTTGCATAAACCCCACTTGTTAATGAGAAGGCTGCGTCTGTCAGTGAAATCAGAGAAAAGGATTTTACGGTAAGTTAAAAAATCCTATTTTTTTTCCTATGCTGGGATCACCATTGAGATATTTGTAAACCCCATATCATGTCCCCTCTCAAGCGTTGCTTCTCCAGCCTGAATAAATTTAGTGCTTGTAGTCGTTTCTCATAATTTGAGGTCGTCCAGGCTCCTTATTAATTGCATTGCTTTTTTGGACTCTCTCCAGTTCCAGCACATCCCTTCTGAGGACTGGTGACCAGAACTGGATGGAATGCTCCAGATGTGGCCTAACGAGAGTTTTATATAGTAGAATTTTTCTTTTATCCCTGGAGTATATCACCATTTTTATGCATATTAAAATTCTGCCGGCTTTGGTAGTTGCAGCCTGACATTGCATGCTATTGCTCAGTCTGTCATCTTCTAGGACCCCCAGATCTTTCTCCATCCTTGATTCACCCAGAGGTTCTTCCCCTAGTGAGTAGTTTGCATTTATGTTTTTTGCCACCAAGTGCATTACTTTACGTTGCTCTACATTAAACCTCATTTGCCATGTAGTTGCCCACTCCATTATTTTGTTCAGGTCTTTCTGTAAAATTTCTATATCCTGATGTGAAGTTATTGCCCTGCTAATTTTTCTGTTGTCCGCAAAAACTGAGATTGAGTTATTTTTTCCGTCCTCTATATCATTTATGAATAAATTGAATAAAATTGGTCCCAAGACAGAACCTTGGGGTACCCCACTTACCACTCCAGACTAATCTGAGTACACGTTATTTATCACCACCCTTTGGACAGTAACCCGTTTTTTACAGAACAAACCTTCTGGTCCATGCCTGCAGACCTCTGCTTGTAAATTGAGCCATTATGGGAAACTGAAATGCTTTTGCAAAATCCAGACACACTAAATCTATAGGCCTTCCCCTGTCTAGCTGGTACCTCACTTCCTCGTAGAATGTTAGCAGATTGGTCTGGCAAGAACGACTTTTCGTAAATCCATGCTGATTACTACGAATGATACTTTTTTTTTTTTTTTTTTCCTTCAGTAAATTTTTGGATATAGTCCCTTATCCCCTCCAATAATTCCCCCACTATTGATGTTAGGCTAACTGGCCTGTAGTTTCCAGGGATTTGCCTCTGCCCTTTTTGAATATTGGTACCACATTGGCTTTTCTCCAATCAGCTGGTACAATTCCTGTCAGTATGCTTTCCGCAAAGATTAGGAACAATGGTGTGGCCATAACCTGACTGAGTTCTCTGAGCACCCTTTGGTGTAAGCCATGCAGTCCTGGTGATTTATTTGTATTAACGCAGAACTCCGGGAAAAATCTTTTTTCCATGTCCTTGCTGCTGATCTACCTTCACCAACTATGCCATCCATCTTCTGAGCTCTGTAGATCCCCTGTAGTAGCCTACTGAAGCTGCTGAAAAAACTTTATTCTCCTGTGAAATCCTTTTTTATAAGACCTCTGCAGCCTCTCTGTGCTGTACTGCTAGCAGCGGTCTGACACGCCCACTTGTAGTCCTCTAGCAGCAGCAGCTTGGAAGACTTGCTGTAGTGGGTGGAGTGGGTCTTCAAACCCCCAGTCTGTGCCGCCATAGAGGTGGATTTCCTCCTCCCTGCCAGCACCCCCCCCCCCCCTTGTCCGCCGCCATCTTATCAATGATAGCAGAGATCTCTGCTATTTCTGGAATTCCTGGAATGTGTGAACATCGCTCTGTCTTCCCCTGCCTGTAATGTAATATGCACTGCAGAGCGCAGCTCCGATGCGGCTGTGACAGGGGGAAGAGGGTGTTACACATGCCAGGAATTTCAGAAATAGCAGAGATCCCCTTCTAAGACATGCCTGGTATTTCTGGAATTCCTGGCATGTGTGAACACACTCTTCCCCCTGTCACAGCCACATTGGAGCTGCCCTTTGCAGTGTTTATTGCAATACAGGCAGGGGAAAGCAGAGCGATGTTCACACATTCCAGGAATTCCAGAAATAGCAGAGATCTCTGCTATCATTGATAAGACGGCGGTGGGCGGGTGGGGGGTTACAGCACTGATGGGCACTTTTAAGCGGCACTGGTGGGGGGTTACCACACTGATGGGCACTGATAAGCGGCACTGGTAGGGATTACCACACTGATAAGGGGCACTGGTGGGCAGTTGCCGCGCTGATGGGCACAGATAAGCAGCACTGGTGGGGAGGTTACCACACTGATGGGCATTGATAAGAGGCACTGATGGAGGGGCATGTGTCCCCACACTAATGGGCACTGGTGGGGGGCATGGTGTCACCACACTGGTGGAGGGGCATGGTGTCACCGCACTGATAAGCGGCACTGGTGGGGGGGGCATGGTATCGCCACACTGATAAGTGTCACTGGTGGGCACAGTGTCACTGCAACGATGGGCACTGTTAAGTGGCACTGTGTGACTGCACGGTTTGCTGACACCGTACCCTTCCATACATATTTGCAGGGGTTTCCACAAAGTTTTTCTCATTCCGACATTTACTTGTGCCACATGCTGATATAAAACCCTCAAAGGCTCTTTCTGTGGTGGGGCTAGGGATGTTCTCATATACATTATACCAGCACTGATTGTTATAACTATCTAAAATCTGCAGGAGGAATATTTCTAATAGTGAATTACAGCACAGTACAGTGTGTATAATATATTATTATGGGATGTGTGTACAGATCAGTAATTACAGAAAGCATGTAAGGGCAATATGTTTATCATCTTGTGGCTGGAGAGAAGAGAAGACATGTTGTGTCACTCAGTAGTGGGCCTGGCTGCAGAATGAGGGGTGTGATTCGTGTTGAAGTGGGCTTGTTCACATTTACATATAGAGGGTAGTGTACCTCCAACATTCATTGAAATGTGCAAAGGCTGATGGGAAATGTAGACTAAACAGAAAGAAGAGGATATGATGCAATCGCTCTTCTAACAGAAATAACATTGAAGACTACATGGTGCATCATTCAAACAAGAGAGCTCACTTCCTGTAAATTAAATTTGACATCTCTTCAATGGTAAGGAATTTCACAAAGTAATAACAGTAATAACTGTTTAGTGTAGGGAGGTGTACTAACGGGGGATTTTTTGAAAATCCTGGAGTTCTGCTTTAAGTTTATGTACTCTTTCCTTGACTCTGGCCTCTGTTAGCCTAAGGGTACGTGTGTACTATGATGTGTATAAACAATCACTTTATGCAGATGACCTCCTTTACGTTATGTCCCCATACACATCCCTCTCCTCTGTTATCCGAGAGTTCCAAACATTTGGGCAAGTAAGTAACTTTAAAATTAATTATGACAAGATGGAGATCTTAAAAATTTCATTGCCTACTCAGGAGGTCTCTCATCTCCAATCGACTATTAAGTGGCAACGGCAAGCCATTTAATACCTAGGCACTTATATCCCTTGCAGACATGAACTACAAACCCCTTCTTTGCACGATCTCTACCTGCCTACAATCCTACAGCAAACCCTATTCTTGGTTTGGACGTATAAATATAATAAAAATGGACATATTACCTAAACTATGGACCATCCTTGGAAAATGATTTTGTTATCCCACAACTCATTCTTAGCACGGACCCCTCCGGCACGCAGACCTCCCAATGAATCCTAACCCCTCTTGATCTGGCACACGCTATGTAACAGGGATACTTCTCTACAGTTAGTTTTGCTACAAAAGCTTAAACGCTACAGCTAAAAAACGCTACTACAAAAACGCTGAAAAACTCATTCTGCAGCTTCCTACAGCTAACGTTACTGGCTTTTTGATAACATCCAGTGTGAAAGGGCTAAATGATGTATAGTAGTGGTAAATTCACACTGCTGTACTTGTATAGTTGCAGTATGCATTGGTTCACTTACATTGAGTAATAGAATATAACGTTGTATCTTTCTTGGTATGGGTTGATCTTTAAATGAGATTTATAAAGGGATATGATGGAATGAAAGCTAAAGTAGAAAAACCTTCAGCTTATTTTTTTTCCTTTTATCCCTCACAGGAATATTCCCAGCAACCCAAAGTTTCTGAAGGGGAACTGAAAATCAGTGCAGTGTTTTCAGTCAGTGGCAGCCCCCTAGGTGAGTTTATTTGTTTTGAGTGTGTGAGAGAACGTATCAATAGATGTACTATATTTTTCAGTTTTTTTTTTCCCCCTAAAGCTAGTTCTTTAATAGAAGGTAAACCAGTTATCCTGTGGTATACTGTACTGTGTTCAGCTCTGTTTTTTGTCTTGGTTTATCAGCTTTAATATTTTTTTTTCTCTTTAAAGCCCCTCAGCTCTCAAGTGGAATACAGACACCACTAAGTTCTCCAGGTTTGAATAAGTCTCTCCCTGCTCTCCCTGCTGTTCCTGCTGTCCCTGCAGTTCCTGCTGTTCCTGCAGTCCCCACAACCGCTGTCAGGGTTTCCTGTTCAGGATGCAAAAAGATTCTTCAAAAAGGACAGACAGCATACCAACGTAAGGGGTCTACACAGCTTTTCTGTTCCACACTTTGCCTTACTGGCTACAATGTACCCCCTGCCCGACCACCCATGCCTGCTACCACCAGGAAGACATGTTCCAGCTGCTCAAAGTAAGTTGTATTTAAGTTTTTTAAGGTACAAATAAAAGGGAAATAAAGCATTTTTAAACATTTACCATCTGTTTCATTTTTCACATTTGTAATGAGATTTAGATTGTGTACCAATCAAGAGGGAATCTTTTTTATACGTATCTTCTATCTCAGTGTATTTCATGTAGGTGCTAGAATAGTTTTGTGGCTTCAAAAAAAGTTTAAGATTCTGAGAAGCCATAAACTACCAGATGTTTCAGAATCTAGGATCAGATCATAAAACAAAGGGGATAGAACCGGAAATGGGTAGAAGCCTTCTTTGGAGAAAGGGGGGATAATAGAGTGGTTAAGAAAAAAGATGCTACAGGACACGAGTCTTCGCCTCGGTTGATCCCCCACCCCATTTAAGGCTTTTATTATGTAATTATTTTTCTTACAGTATTGGGCTTATAGAAGAATTAAAAATGAGTCTAGGCTCAGATCTCAACAGCATAAGGTGTGTTCACACCTGCAGCGATCATGTGTGAGCGATCGGCCCTGGACACAGAATGCCTCCTGTAGCTAATCGCGGGAACACCGCACTGAAGTTCTACCATCTAATCGGGGAATGTGGGTGCATTCAAAGGTGTGAATGCACCCTAATACCTTTGACTATATATGGAATTCTGTGTATAAAAAGTTGTGATACTATGTAACCATTCATATTCTCAAGGAACCTCTTGCTTACTGTTATACACTCACTCTTTTGGGAATTTTTGCATTAAAAATGGAAATACATGGTCTTTTCATAAATTACATATTATGTTTTTGTTTGCAAGCTGCAACCAAGTGATCTGCTTTAGTTATTGGAAAGGGGTTAATGACCTATCCATCCATTGGGTCGTTTGCATTAAAAATAGTGCTTGTTATCACAGCTACACAATGAACCGATGTTCACCTTACTTGGTATCTTTTAAATTGTACAGTAATATTGTTTCTCCATCATTTATTGAAGTACATGGCTCTGAATATTTTGTAGCCTATGGTTTTGCTGCCATCTGGAGGAGGTTTAGACACAATTTTAAAAACCAAAAAGGAGGTTCCTGCTAGTGGCTATAATCCCACATCAGTTTAGTTTACTGAGCAGGTAAGGTCCTCTTTCCCCAGTTCTGCTGGTTTGAGACTTCTCATGTGGCTTTCGCCACCAGGCTTCAGAGTGCCAAGTTTGGGACTGTAACTTTGTCCATCCACGCATTCTGCAAGTTTACAGGGGGATATGGCTACATTTATGGATGTTGGTTTGACCTCATGATCTTGCAGGTGGCTGTGTAGTCAACCTTTTTATTTCTTTTTTTCTTTGTGCTTTAAAGTCTTGTTCTGTGTCTAGTCTTGGGTGAAGATTTTGCCCTCTCATTTAGGGGACTGCCTTTGGAAATCCCCCAGGTTACACAGTAATAATCTCTCCTATATTTTTTTTTAAGGGACACAGCATCTTCCTCTCTCTGGTGTACTTTTAGTTGGTCTGTTGCCCAAATTTTTGGTGATTTAGGAGTTTTTTCTTCCTCATTTCACAACTAAGACTGCAGAGAAGTGGGGTTAAAAATCACTAGAAGACTGCCCCTCCTTTGTTTGCAACATGTGGTTGGCAGCACAACCATAGGTTACAGAATATTCAGCCCTTTGTCCCTTCGTGCACATCTGAGAAAATAGGGTTTCCTTATTGTTCGTTGAGGTACACAGGAATTATGGAAGTTTTTAGACCATTTGGGTTATGCTGTTGCTTTCAGAAGGTTGGCACCCTGGCAAACAAAAATATTAAGTCATTGCCCTGTATAACCCTGGAATCTGACCAATCATGGCTTGGTTGGTTGCTAGTGTCCTAGAAGGTTGAATACTTTTTCGACACTGCTAAAGGCTCATACACACTATAAAAAAATTGGCCGAACATTGTCGTCCAGAGAATTTTCGTACGATTTTTGTATAGTGTGTACACAGCTTTCGACATTCGATTCCTAATTTTCATACGAAAATTCTCAAATGGACAAACTCCAAAATTTTTCTCGGAAGGGAACAGAACGACCTATTTTCTTTTAATGTGTACCGTTATCGTACAAGAATTTTCGTACAAATTTTCTTTCATCCGTTTCATTTTGCTGTGAAACAATGAGAAAAATCAGACGAATGGTCACCCGATTTTCTGATAGTGTGTACCCCACTAAAGGAAAATTCTCTCTAGATTTTTTTTTTTTAATTTATCTTATCCTTTTTCTCTTCAAATTACCTTCCTGTGCCTTCATCTTTTAGAGTACCTGCAGCTCCTATTTCTGATTTTGGATTTGGAGCCTATACATTTTACTCTTGTGAAGGCTGTATATAAGTTTGTCCTATATTACTCGGGCATGCAATGTGGTGTTTCCAACCACAAGTGCTACTCATGTGATGTAATGATGTACGCTTTGCCATGCATTTAAGTCTCGGGTGATCAGCCTACTGTACCAGGCGTGGGATGTTTTAGAACTTGGCAAAGAATTTCCTTATGGAATCATTGTTTGAAATTATTTTTCTGTGGTGAATGGACGTGCACCCTATACATTCTTGGCTTTATTTTGATAGTGTGGAACAGCTTTTTCCGTTTGATAGGACCTTTTGCAGAGAAATGGTCCCAACCTGTTGTGGATTCCTCTGTCATACCTTTTAACCGGTATACCATCTCTGAAGTTGAGGATCTCACTATCTTTAAGGATTGCACTGATACAGAAGGAATTCCTATTTACGTCTTGGTATCAATTAACTAGTGCTACTCCCAATGTTTTTTTTAGCAGCAAGTATGATTTGTGAAACCAAATCACAATAGGTCATATCCTTTAGGAGTGACCTCTACAATATAATCCAGCATCCTTGTGTCTTTTCCTTTTTTTGAATCTCTTGTCTGAAGCAGTGTGGTACAGTTGTGATGTCTCCTGGAAACATCTACACATCTATCTCTCTTAGGAGTGGCGATTGTTCGCATGCTGGCTCTGTGTATGAGATGTGATGGACTCATTTAAGGAATGTCTTATTCGGTCAATAATGGTTATATGCAGCTACCTTCAGGTGATTTGACACCGGTAAAAAAAACAAACAAAACAATTGTTATGGTTGCCCACAGCATATATAACACGCATCATGTTATATGTCATATTGCGCTAAAGTGTCTAAACCGTGTGATATAATCACAGTTAAAGCGAATACAATATAAAAGTTGCGCTAAAATAATGCTAAAATAAAAATTGATAATACAAATAAACCCAATCACATTTAACATGCATATTGTGTTAATATGCTAATTCAAAAGGTAAACAAAGTGTAGTCCAAAAAAATATGTATCTATATCGATAGCAGTGCTTCAACGTAAAATCCAAAAAACATCAGAAGTGGTGGTAGAAAGTCCCAGGAACAGGAAATAGCCAGGAACATATGGAGGTATCCGTGGTATGAACAAACACCATCCACCACCAGAGGCATGCACACCCTGTGAGTGTATGGAATAGGTACTCTTACCGCAGGGTAGAGACTCACTATCTCTAGTGGGTTATAAAGGCTGGCAGATATAACCTTCTGCGAGGTACATGGAGCCAGTCCTCTCCCCCTCCGGACTTCCAAATAAGTGCGCAGCTTGAATGGATCACTGCATCAAAACCTCCCCCTCTCCTCTGCTGCCACTTCCAACAATGTCTCCTCTCTACTTCCTCCCAAGGTGAGGTGATCCATCCAAGCTGCGCACTTATTTGGAAGTCCGGAGGGGGAGAGGACTGGCTCCATGTACCTCGCAGAAGGTTATATCTGCCAGCCTTTATGACCTACTAGAGATAGTGAGTCTCTACCCTGCGGTAAGAGTACCCATTCCTTACACTCACAGGGTGTGCATGCCTCTGGTGGTGGATAGTCTGTAAGGGTTGCTTTGGAAACTGGATCCTGCGTTAGGTGCTCGCCTTGCCACGTAGTGCAATATGTGAAGTTAGCTGTAGGGTGCTATACAGATGCATTGTTGTGGTCCAATTCATCGGTTCCCAGACCCTGAAGAAACCCTTTGGGGGTATGCCCCCTGTGACGGGCGAAGCCTGGACCCTTGGTAGGCCCAACACGAGGATTAACTAAGACAGGGTTTCCCTGTGTGTTTACATTGGCCTGGCTTTTATGAACTATTCACAGTTCATTATGCAGTTTTATAGGCAGAGGAGTTGGGTGGTGTTTACTTATTGTGGTAACCCATGCCATGTTTTTAACATTTCCTTTAACATGCAAATTAAAATTGCCAGGTTTTCTTTCCTACTATCCAGACTTGGCCTCAGAGTGATGCTTGCCTGTTTTTTCCTTCGAGAACTCGCAGTACATTGTTTGCACTCCTGCTGCTAGCTTTTATGGAGAGAGAACCACTAGCACAGTCAGTTCCTGGGTTATAGCAGCTGCTATATCCAGACACGCAAACGCCTATCATTCTGACATCCATTTCAAGAGTACCCTACTGGGCATCCCCTCGCCTAGCAATGGCAGATCACAGGTGCAAGGGAGTCGAACATAAGAATAGCATGTGTTCCGTGGATGGCCTACAAGAAACTCCATCTCTAAGGGGTGATGGCTGTCTCTAGTCCTGAAGTAGTATGACAACGCTCCATTATCTGACGCTTGCTCCTTCTAAGGCATGCACAATGCTGCCTGTCTGATAAAAGCAGATTTTTCCACTATGTCTAAATTTTTTTGGAAAACTCTTGGCACTTCTAGAAACTTCTGTTTACAGAGGCCAGAAATGCTAGATCTAGCTCTATTCCCCCTGCTTCGGTTCAGAATGCAGAAGTGGAACCTCTTTTCTTTGAGAATATTATAAAGTAGTAAAGACCATGATTTTGTAGCAGAGGATTTTCTTTCCCCTGTATTTTATGATACTTATGGCTTCACACATGACTATATGCAGTGCATAGACGTCTTTGCATTGGAGCCTCTGATTCTTAACAACCCGAGTCAAGAAAAAAGGTTCCAATACACACATACATTGATTGTGCACTTTGAGCACTGGCACAATCCTTAAGGGATAAGTTCACCTATCCAGAAAAAAATAACAAAAATGCACATATTAGAGAAAAAAATGTTAATTTATTATTTTTTCCTGCAGGAGTGTGTAAAGCATTGCAAATGGGATCAGGTGTGCGATGTCGGGCTTCTGCAGACAAGCCCGGCAGCTTTCTGCCTGTACTTTCATACGTGCAGCCTATTTGAAACGGCAGGGCTTGTAAATGACCCATAAGAGCGCTCATCGGTGCTCTTGCAGTTCATTCAAAACTAGCTGTCAGTCGCTGTGTATGTCAGTACTCGTAGTTTAATTCACAGGAAACTGTGTATAAATGGTGCGGCTGTATGAATGATGGGGATGGGGGGGGGGGGGTCGTTGGGGGAACTGGCGGCAGGATCTGGAACATGTGACATGTTCCACCCTTACTACAGGTGGAACACGTAACATGTTCCAAAAGGTGCACTTAACCTTTAAGATTTTCACTCCCAAGCCTTTTACTGAAATGCATGCGATAGAAAAGGAATTTAAAAATAAATTAACTGTTGCCATAGTGGATCCCTTCCATTTCAGTTCTCAGTTAACGCCTTACAGTTCTTAATGGGGATGTTTCCTCTTTTAAGGATTCTGATGGGCACCTGGAAACGCTCTCAATAGTCTTTTTTGCCCTTGCAGGTCCTGCTCTGCACCCAGCTATTGTGGCTATGTACAGTTGCCAGACTTTTGCTAACTGGACAGGACATATGAATTAGGGTTGTCCCGATACCACTTTTTAAGTACGAGTACCGATACTTTTTTCAAGTACTCGCCGATACCGATTACCGATACTTTATTAAATGTCGTGACACTGGCACGAATATATATATTTTTTTTTTTCCAATTTT
>BLSH010042605.1:112383-124002 GCA_018402905.1 Glandirana rugosa
AAAAGAAAATGAGATCGTGACGTAAGCTTTTTTTTTTTTTTTTTTTATAGACCCAGCTAGAGTAAAAGAAAAGTGCCAGAAATAAAAAAAATAAATAAATGATGGATAAGGCATAAAACATGCCAAGCCACTGAATAAGGCTAGCACAAGATGCCATTAGTGGAATAAAAATGGGACACTCCACTCAAGGAATCCCTAGAAACAAAACTGGCCTGACCTATAGTGCAGAGTCCTGTGCTAGCTGATATACAGATGTGGTTGCCACTGCTAGTAATTCAGGACTGTTGCAGAGAGAACACCAGTATACTGAAATTGGGGAAAACCCGCAGTCGACTTATTGAAGAGATTTCCTGGAATACCAATATCCAGCCTCAATCTACGAGCAGCAGTTGAAAAGAATCTTCCAATCTAAGCAGAAAAACGGCAAAGAAAACTGAGCAGCTGTCATGTGGGAGGGCTTTTAGTCCCTAGGGACTGTCCTCCAGTTTTTATGTGTACCTAGTGTCCATTTCTACTGTAAATGGTTGTATAATCTTGGGTTGCTTAGCAGTGTACATCAATGAACGATGGAGAAAATAATTTTACAGCTAGTGCAAGAAAAAAATGCTTCAAAATATGTGCTAGAGATGGAGGTAATTTTACTTATTCATGAGGATTAACGGACAGTGGCATAAGTGTATTGCTGCACCTGGGCTGGCAGGTGGTTGACATCTGCCGCTAACCACTGGACATGTGAGTACAGGGGAACAGAAGCAACTTCTTTCAGCCTGCCATTGTTTTGCACAAGCTAAGCAGGCATATTGGTTGACCACCTCCTGGCAGCCCACCACAGTCACTTAAATCAACTGTTCCCATTAATAATCTCACAAACACCTTTCTTGGCAAGACCGTTAATAAGAATGATATTCCAGTTTGGAAAATTTGTTGCTTAATTTCATTTGGTAAACTGGTCCTTCATTTTCCCGGCCCTTCCTCAATTTGTTTTGTACCCGAATGAACTAGTTTTCATTAACATTCCTCATATCCGATTTAAAGTTATTCATCTTGCTGCAGCAATAGTTTGCTAAGGTGATCTTTAGTTCAGAAATTGTGCAGTTTTCAAGATCATATTCTAAGGGCCCGTTCTGTGTTCTGTCCTGCCCCTTACAAGACATGCACGGTTGCCATTAATTGTTAATGGGAGCACCATGTGGTTTGCAAAAGTACTGCTAGCACTAATTTTTCCGCATTCGAGCACATTTGTAGCCAATATAAATGAATCAGCTGTCAAAACCAGAGCGCTCACATTTCAGTGTGAACCAGCCCTAAATGTAGAACATTTCTGCAGATTATTAGCACTGATCATGAAGATATTTGGGTGTTAATGTTTGGGGTTTCTATTTGCAATGTACTAGTGCAGTGGTCTCCAAACTGTGGCCCAGGGGTTGGCTGTGACCCTTTGGTTGCCTTTATCTGGCTCTTGAGGCACAATTCCTCCTATTGATACAAGACACTATTCTGCCAACTGACATTTGGGGCACTATTCCTTCCAAGGATGCCAACAATGGGGCACTATTCTTCCCCCTAATACCAAATGGGACAATGTTTACTCCCACTGATGCCAGGAAAATTTCCACTCCCGCTGGCCACAGTCTCCCCCCTTAAAGTCTGAAGGACCATACACTGGCCCTTTGCTTAAAAAGTTTTGGAGACCCCTGTACCAGTGTATACTTGGCTTTGTTTTGCTTACTCTATTTACATAAAACATTATTATTTTTTTTTTTTTTATATATATAGAGTGATTGCTAATCCCAAGGATGTCATCACAGCTCAGTTTGATGAGCCAGGTGGCAGTAAGGACTTTTGCAGCCAATCCTGCCTCTCTACTTTTGAGATCAAGAGGAAAGCTTCTGTCACCATCCACACCAATAGCATTTCCACAAAGTGCAGTGTTTGTCTAAAAAATGCTGTTGTAAGTAGCTACATAATATTTGTCCAATTCCCATATTCCCTAATTTGTGTTTTAGAACTTGTTTCCTTTATCTTTTTTTTTCTAGATTCGGCATGAGGTTAATTACCAAAATGTGGTGCATAAGCTTTGCAGTGATGCTTGCTTTTCTAAATTTCGCTCTGCCAATAACCTTACAATGAACTGTTGTGAGAACTGTGGAGGATACTGTTACAGCGGTTCTGGCCAGTGCCATTTGCTGAACATTGATGGTCAGTGCAAGAAATTCTGCAGTTCAACTTGCGTTACTGCTTTCAAACAGGTATGATTCATAGTGGTTTTTGACACAAAGTAGGTTTCATTTGAGGCTGAGTAGTCATTACATATTCAATTGCCAATTATCAAAACTGTAAAGTAAATCTGGAACTCATATGGCCATATTTGCTGCTTTTTAATAACGGTCATATCACTGTGGGAAAAGGTGTGCAACCAGTAATTTGTTATAATGTTGAAAGCTAGATCAAATTAATGTGGTAAAAATGTTTGCTGCTTCTGGTGCTAGAATAAATGTTTTAATAGTACATAATGTACAAAATATGTTGAAGTTCAGCTAAAGGCAAAACTTTTTTGGGGAGATTCACCCTTCACCACCCTTTTTTGGCCTGTTTACCGTTATTAAAAGTGAAAAGAAAAGTATGGTATTTTAGCAGTATTTTGATGTGAGCATGAACAACTGAGGATAATAAATAACAGGCACACTAACATGGTAAACGTGGTGCCATGTTAAAAATGGCTCTCAGCCTGCAAATCAGACCATGGAACTCCAGATACAATATATTATAGTGAATTTCTACATATTTTTTGACTAGGGTTAAAAAGTATTTAAAGTGGTTGTAAAAGCAGAAGGTTTTTTTATCTTAATGCATTCTATGGCCTGCTCTATGCAAATCCACTGCAACAGAGCAGAAAAGTAGAAGATGTTTGTTTTTATAAGAAAAAAAGGAGACTTTACAATCATTTAAATTAAATAGGAAATCTTGCATATTAATATGCAGTATTTTATATAGTCAGTAGATGGAGCTGTGTCCTTTTTTTTTACGAGTTCAGTCATTTCAGCTGTACTGAAAGAAGCCTTGATTACTGATCTTTAGTCATCTCATCATTTGGCTCAGTAAGCTTTGTTTGCCATGCTGTCTCTAACCCCTAGTACTTCGGGAAACCATTGTCATGTTTGTGAGTTTATACCCATACACATGCACATTAAAGACCCATAAAGTTAATCCCTTCCTGCTTCCCCCTTCTTTCCATTTAAGAGCTTCTGAATGCCAGGATGTGGTCTTTTGGGGTCATGTGACCACTGTGATTGGCTGTTGCAGTGGTCACGTGATCAGAAAGCTTCTGATCACAAATATGCAAGGGCGCAAACTCTCAGCACAGAAACGTTTTTAGATAAGGCCACATATATGCGGCCTCTCGGCATTAAAGCCCACCCGCCGAGAGGCTGTATATATGTACTATGTTGACAGGAAGAGGTTAAAATAATACATTTGCATCCTTGTTTATGAGTAGCGTGTGTGTTTTTATTTTAATTCATATATAGATTTTTTTTTTTTTTTTTTTTTTACAGAAATCTGCTAAAATCACTCCATGTGCTCTGTGCAAAACATTACGCTCCTCAGCAGAAATGATTGAGAACACCAACAGCATGGGTCGCACTGAGCTGTACTGTTCTGTTAACTGTTTGTCCGCCTACAGGGTCCAAAGCGTGACTTCATCAGGTATTGGGAGTCAATTTTTGTTACTCTAAATCTGATTGTAAGTTCTCAGGTGCTTAGACCTAAAGCTCAGTTGAAAGTCTTACAAAATGTGAATATTTGAAGCAATCCAGCCTTTGACGTCTTTTGTAACATTCTGTAACGTGCCCTCAGTCAAACTGTATGTAAAGTAGGTTTGTAGGTGTAAGCTTTGTCAGGTCAGGCTGTGAACACAAGAAGATCGAAAAGTATGTTGACTTTAGAGTTGTGTATTGTGTGGAAGCTTCAGACAGGCGTTTAAAATATTTTGTACTAATGCCCCTTTCACACTCGTGCGACGCGATTTTGACGCGATTTGGGATCAGTATGACTTTGGTCTGACTTTGTTGCAACTTTGGCACAATGAAAACCTATTACAAAGTCGTACAGAAATCAAATCTATATTATGCAGGTGTGATTTGCATGTGACTTTGAGGGTTTAACATTGAAGTCTATGGACCTCAAGTTGCATCAAAGTCGGACCAAAGTAATGCAGGGACTACTTTAAAGTTGACACAACTTGAAGTCGCACAGATATGAACGGTACTCATTGGAAATCATGGGGAACGACTTGTCATGGGACTTTGCAGTCCCAAGTCGCAGGACAAGTCGCATAAGTGTGAAAGGGGACGAAGTGTATCTGCATCTAAAAAAGGGCAAACAGGCAGGAATTTTAATGCAGAAGAGACATACTTTGTGTCTCCTGCATTAAAAACACCTACCTGCTTGTCCGCCTCTGTAAAATGAGCCTACTGTACAAATTCGGCAATACAAAATCTAGCTGAAATCCCACGCATGAGTGGAAGTGGCGTCATTCCCGCTTGGCCAATTAACCACTTCCTTACTGGGCATTTAAACCCCCCTCCTGCCCGGACCAATTTTCAGTTTTCAGCGCTGTCACTCTTTGAATAACAATTGCGCGGTCGTGCGATGTTGTACCCAAACAAACTTGGCGTCCTTTTTTCCCCACAAATAGAGCTTTCTTTTGGTGGTATTTGATCGCCTCTGCGGTTTTTATTTTTTGCGCTATAAACAAAAAAAAAAGCAACAATTTTGAAAAAAAGAACAATATTTTTTACTTTTTGCTATAATATCCAAAAATAAAAGTAGATCTGGCATCGAGTCCGCCCGACCTGCGGGCATGCTCCCACGCGCCCTGCACCAGCCAAATGGGAGGACGTCTATAGTCCCGGCATTTTAGAGCAGTGCTGTAGCCGTCATTCGGCTATGGCGGCGGCGCGAGTAGGTTAAAGTGGCTGGTGATTCAGACCCGGAAGCCTACTGCCTGAAGATGTCAGCAGCTGGCCGGGGAGCTGCGGGGCGCTGCATCTCTGGAGCTAAGGTGAGTACAGTTCCGCTTTAAGCTTCACTCTCTGTGGCAGTCCCAGTAGTTTAACTATTAACCAGTTGCTGACCAGCCACCATCCTAATACGGCGGCAGGTTGGCACTGCTGTGCGAATCGCTGTATCTGTATGGCGGCTCGCGCAGTTGCACTGCGTGGGCGTGCCCGCAGGTTGGGCAGGCTCTATGTCCGATGATGAACCGCGATCGTCTGTTACAGAGGCAGAACGGAGATCTGCTAATGTAAACACGGCGGATCCCCGTTCTGTCGGGATATGTAACAGATCTACTGTTCCCAGTGATCTGGAACAGTTAGATCTGTCATGCTGCTGCCAGCCCAGCCCCCACACAGTTAGAACACAGTGAGGGAACACACTTAACCCCTTGATCGTCCCCTACTGTTCATCACGTTTCCTGCCAGTGACATTTTATACAGTAATCAGTGGCTATTTAAAGCCCTGATCGCTGTATAAATGTCATTGGTCCCAAAAAAGTGTCAGAAGTGTCCAATCTGTCCACCACAATATCGTAGTCCCGATTAAAAACCGCATATCGCCACCATTACTAGTAAAAAAAAAATATATATATATATATAATATATATATAAATAATAAAATATATATATATATATATATATATATATATATATATATATATATATATATAATATATATATAAATAATAAAAATGTCATAAATCTATTCTCATAGTTTGTAGGCACGATAACTTTTGCGCAACCCAATCAATACACGCCTATTGCGATTTTTTTTTTTTTTTTATATATATATATATATATATACCAAAAAGAATATATATCGGCCTAAACTGAGGAAGAGGTGATCGAATACCACCAAAAGAAAGCTCTATTTGTGGGTAAAAAAAATGACGTCAAGTTTGTTTGGGTACAACGTCGCAGAACCGTGCAATTGTCAGTTAAAGCGAGTGCCGAAATGCAAAAAGTGCTCTGGTCAGGAAGTGGCCAAATCCTTCTGGGGTTGAAGTGGTTAATCATGGTTTCTCCTACGTTCACTGACAGACGCAGCTCTTCATTGACTTGTGGGGGTTTATGCTTGTCCCACTAGGAGTTAACTAGGCAGGGAAAAGAACAGATGGCCCCTCCCATGTGGCCGTCCTCTCTTCCCACATAAACCCTCCACATAGCATAGCTCAGCAATTTTAATGCCTAGTTTGCAAGGAGTTGACCTGGCTTCCCTTAGGGGACTGCGGTCTGATTGTGACCGTTTTTTTCTGAATTTTTTCTTTTCATCCTTATTTTACTACTTCTATCAAGCATTGAATATGCTATCAAGAAGCTGGCCGGGGCATAGAGGGTCGTTCGGACTCTTTACTTTCCCCGGCCTGGCCGACCGATGCGAGCCAGTCCCGCGGTATGGGGACTTGCCGCATCGTGCCCGTTCCGTGCGGGCGTCCTGGGGTCTCCCCCCATTGGCGCCCAAGTCGCGGATTGCGATCCGGTTCGCCCGTCTCGCTATCAGCCGGCAGCATCCCGCTTAGGCAGGGGCGGAAGGTCTGCATACGGGTGGCTGCCCGCTACGCCCGACAGGCGTGGTGAGTGAGTGTTCCCCTCTCACTTAGGGGTGGAGGGGGGACCGACGACCCCCCGGTGATTTTCTGGGTAGCCGCTGTTTAGGAGCGCATGGGGCCCCTTCCCCAATTGAACCCCCCCAAACCCCCCCCCGCACCGCACCAGATCGTTAGCGCCATTTTTTTTCTGATTTTCGCCACCATTTTGCCGTGGTCGCGAACATGCTGAGCCTATGGAGCTTTCCCTCTAGCGCTCGGAGCGGCCATTTGCGGTACTGCACGTTCTCCTGCAGGTGTTTTCGGCCTCTAGTGTCCACTCGGCGGCCATATTGGTTTCCCCTGCTGCTGTAAAAACGTGCTACAGACGTTTTCCTTTCTCTTTGGAATGGTGTGTGCTCCTGACAGTCCTCAGTTACAGGCAGCAAAAACAGCAAGTATAGCTGGGCTCTCCTGTGGGTGCTGGTGGCGGCGGGTGCAGTCCTCCTGGGTCTCCCTGGTGTACTGTGGGGCGGTGGTGTGCGGCTGTGTGGGGGTGCCTCAAGGGTTAATATTCACCTGTGTGTTAATGAGGGTGATTTCAGGGTAGAACGATGGCAGACCATACTGCTGAACCTGCTGGGGAGGACTCGGCGTCGGTGCAATCTGCGCAGGGGGCTTTTTTAGACCAGCTGCGGGCAGTCTTTAGTGAGTTTCTCCCCCCAGGCGGATGTCGCCCATCAGGCCCCTAAGAAGCGTCGTCCTCCCCCTTGTTCTTCAGGGGAGGACTCTGATCCGGAAGTGGCCTCGGGGGTCACAGGGACCCCAGTGCACCTCTCTGATGGTGAACTGGGTCCCTCGGACGGAGAAGGGGACCAGGGGGCGGCGGCTGCGCGTGAAAAATCGCTGGTTTCCGCTATTATTTCTGGAATTTGCACCTCTCTGCGACTGAGCCAAGATGGCGAATCGCAGACATCTACCTATGTGTGTGGGTCCACCAGGGCCCCCAAGGCTTATCCCTATGATCAATTTTTTGATCATTTGCTTTATCGTGACTGGCAGCGTCCGCAGCATTCTTTTTCGCTGTCCAAACGGTTTGCCGCTCGCTGTCCCTTTGAGGAAAGCTTTCTGAAAAAATGGGAGTCGCCTGTGGTGGACCCACCGATAGCTCGCCTGAATAAGGCGACGACCATTCCGCTGTAAGGGGCCCCTTCCTTCAAGGACCCGGCTAAAAGAAAGAGGTGCTGTTAAAAGCGCTCTTCCTGGTGGCAGGCTCAGCTCTGCGGCCGGCCCTGGCATCCGCCATGGTGGCGCAATATCTGTCTGAGCGTATGGCTCCAGGGTGATCTTGAATGCGGCCGTCAGATGGATACACCGCAGAGGGCTGGCTTTTTGCATCAGGGCTTCAAGTACCTTTGTGACGCGGCCGTGGATTTACTGCCTATGTTGTCCAGAATGGCGGTTTTTGCCGTCGTCCTCAGGCGGGTTCTTTGGTTACGCTCATGGTCCGGAGACCATGCGTCCAAAAAAGGTCTCGCAGACATCCCTTTTCAGGGTGGATGGCTATAAGGTCCACGACTGGATGAGGTCATTAAGGATTTCACAGGAGGTAAGAGCACTTTCCTCCCAGAGCCCCGGAGACGGGAGTTTCGCCGTAGACGGGCCCCCTCCCTCGGGTCAGAAGAGGTTTTTTCGCGCCCCGGGCGCAGCCGGAAAAGGGGCCCATCCCTGTAAGGCCACTGCAGGGGCCGGCAAATGGCAGTGGTAGCGCAAAACAAGGCAGAGGACAAGCCCTCCTCAGCCTGATGGGCTGCCTCCACCCGGACTTTGCGTGGGGGGACGTCTGCTGGGGTTCGCAGACCGGTGGCTTGCTCGTATTCCCGACCGGTGGGTCCAGGAAGTAGTGTCCACCGGGTACAGGATAGAGTTCGACACTCTACCCCCAGACAGGTTCTTCCCATCAAACTTGGGGCTCCCACAGGCACGCCGGGAGGCCCTCTTCAGGGCTGTCCAAGCACTCTCGGACCAAGGGGTGATTGTGCCAGTGCCTCCAACGGAGAGGTTTCGAGGTTTCTACTCAAACCTGTTCGTGGTCCCCAAAAAGGGGGGGGGGGGTCCGGCCAGTACTGGACCTCAAGGCCCTGAACCGGTATGTGAAGGCGCGAAAATTTCGGATGGAATCTATCCGCTCGGTTGTGGCCGGCCTCCATCAGGGGGAATTTCTGGCGTCTCTGGACATCAGGGATGCGTACCTCCATGTACCAATTTGTCCACGGCATCAGCGTTTCCTTCGCTTTGCAGTGGGGGGGACCTCCATTATCAATTTGTGGCACTCCTTTTCGGTCTGGCCTCAGCCCCTCGAGTTTTCGTTACTGCGACAGAGAGGCATTGCGGTAGTGGCCTACCTCGACGACCTGCTCCTGCGAGCGGAGTCCGCCTCGGCTCTGGAGGAGAATGTGAGAATCACCATGACTTCGCTGCAGGACTTCAGCCGGTTGCTCAATTTGCAGAAATCGACGGTCTCTCCATCTCGTCGCCTGGAGTACCTGGGTCTGATTCTGGACACAGAGCAGGCGAAGGTGTTCCTTCCTCCGGCCAAGTTGCTGTCGCTGCAGTCCGTGTTGCGGTCCCTACTATCTCACCGTCTGTCTTCATTACGATTCTGTATGCGGGTGCTGGGGCTTATGGTCTCAACTTTCGAGGTGATTACCTTACGCCCAGAGTCACACTCGGCTTCTTCAGCGAGCGATCCTGTCTCGGTGGGACAGGTCTCCCCAGTCCTTGGACCTTCTGATCAGCTTGAACTCCCAGACCAGGGCGTCTCTGACCTGGTGGCTTCGGGACTCGGCGTTGACTCAGGGGATGTCATTCCTGCCCCTTCGGTGGGTGATTGTCACCACGGATGCCAGCCTTTCAGGCTGGGGCGGGGTCCTGGGACATCTTTCTGCCTAGGGCCGTTGGTCAACACAGGAAGCTCGTCTCCCCATCAATGTGCTGGAACTGAGAGCAATCAGATTGTCTATCTCAGTCGGACAATGCCACAACAGTGGCATATGTGAACCATCAGGGTGGCACGAGGAGTCCTGCGGCGGAGGCAGCCCTGATACTGCATTGGGCGGAACTCCATGCGCCGGCATTTACATTCCAGGCGTGGAAAACTGGCAGGCGGACTTTCTCAGTCGCCAGACGCTGGACCCGGGAGAGTGGTCTCTCCACCCGGAGGTGTTCAACCAGATTTGCAACAGATGGGGGACGCCGGACGTAGATCTCATGGCGTCTCTGTTCAATCACAAGGTGAAGAACTTTGTGTCCAGAATGAAGGATCCGTTGGCAGTGGCCACGGACGCTTTGGTGGCCCCCTGGGGCCGTTACCGCCTTCTGTACGCCTTCCCTCTGATAAAACTTCTACCGCGATTGATATGCAGGGTAGTAGCGGAGGGTATACCAATGATCCTGGTGGCACTAGATTGGCCTCGGCACACGTGGTGCGAATGGTGGCAGACGCTCCCTGGCGGCTCCCGCTGCGAGACGATCTACTGTCTCAGGGGCCCGTCTTGCACCCTGCTTTACCCTCGCTGGCTTTGACGGCCTGGCTATTGAGTCCCAGGTACTGAGGGACAGGGGAGTCGCTGACTTCGTGATCCCTACCTTGCTAAAAGCTCGCAAGTGTACTTCTCGCAAGATATATCACCGCACCTGGTAGGCTTACATAGCTTGGTGCGAGGCGGAGGGTCACAACCCTCGCTCTTACGTGGTGTCCAGGGTCCTGACCTTTTTACAGCAAGGCCTGAACAAGAAACTGGCCTTGAGTACTCTCAAGGGCCAGATATCGGCTCTGGCGATCCTTTTTCAAAGACCCTTGGCATCACATTTGTTGATTTGTACCTTTGTACAAGGTGTGCGACATGTGGCGCCTCGGGTGAGGTCTCCGATGGCTCCATGGGATTTGAATTTGGTGCTTTCTGTGCTTCAGAAACCAGCATATGAGAAGATCAGGGAGATTTCCTTACAACTGCTGTCGCAGAAGGTGGCCGCCTTGGTGGCCATCACATCCGCCAGGCGGGTGTCTGAGCTGGCTGCACTGTCGTGCAAGTCTCCCTATCTGGTCCTGCACAAGGACAAGGCGGTCTTGCGCCCATCTCCTTCTTTCCTTCTGAAGGTGGTTTCTTCTTTTCACATTAATGAAGATATTATTCTTCCTTCATTGTGCCCACGTCCATCGCACCCTAAGGAATTTGAGTTGCATTCCTTGGACGTAGTAAGGGCCTTACGAGTGTATCTGAATGCTACAGCTTCCTTTCGGAAGTCTGATTCTTTGTTTATACTGACGGATGGTCCGCGCAAGGGTTTGGTGGCCTCGTCGGCTACTGTCTCCCGTTGGATCAGATAGACCGTGACCCATGCATATTCTATTCGGGGCAAGGTTCCCCCTTTTCCAGTCACTGCTCATTCTACCAGGGCTGTTAGCACTTCCTGGGCTTTCAGACACCAGGCTTCGGTGTCACAGGTGTGCAAGGCGGCCACTTTGGCCTCGGTACACACTTTCACTAAGTTTGATGTGTCAGCATCTTCGGATGCTGCTTTTGGCCGCAAAGTTTTACAGGCGACAGTGTAGGCGCGTCTGGCGCCTCCTTAGAGGTTCTGTTTGGTACAGTTGTTGTTGTTTACCCACCCCTCTTTTTGACACAGCTTTGGAACATCCCCACATGTCATGAAGAGCTGCGTCTGTCGGTGAACGTAGGAGAAAAAGGGATTTTATTAAAACTTACCGTAAAATCCTTTTCTCCGAGTTCACTGACAGACACAGCACCCACCCCTCTGCGCTCTGTTTCGGTTCGGCTTGTTACGAACTGATGAGCTGAGCTAGGTAGGGGGTTTATGTGGGAAGAGGGGACGGCCCCCGTGGGAGGGGCCAGCTTGCTTCCTCCCTGCCTAGTTAACTCCTAATAGGACGAGCATAAGCCCACATGTCATGAAGAGCTGCGTCTGTCAGTGAACTCGGAGAAAAGGATTTTACGGTAAGTTTTAATAAAATC
>BLSH010042605.1:151327-171793 GCA_018402905.1 Glandirana rugosa
TGTGAAACGGCTACGTCACTGGTAAGGAGGACAGACAATAAAAGACTACTCTTTCAGTCCACCTTTTAAAACCAAGGGAAAATGCACCTGACTGTTAAGAGGAGGTGGTAGTACCTACGAACTCCACCTAATTTATTTCGAGTGGTGTGTACTTAGTTTTGACTACGGAAAACTTAAAGCTACATACTCATCCCACCAATGTCTCTTCATCTAGATGGCTAACTGAAGACATGTTGGCGGGACAACCTTTTAATGGTGAGTTAGTTGTGGAGACCGATTTTGCATTTTTTTGGCTTATTGGATACTCGACGGAATCTTAGGAGAGAATTTCCCAATCGTTTATGGTGAATCTGTGAACATGGATGTCCATTCGAACAGACATCCACAGTCCTTATAGAGGGTTTACACGTGGTAAATCCGAATGGTGGAGGAGAATTGTCAGTCCACGTAAAAGGGAACCAAAATTTTCCACCTGACTTTCTCATCAGAAAATAACAGACAGGAGGAATGGTCACTGCATCGGCAAAGTGTTAAATCAGATTGCAGCCAGATGGCGAGTGCCAGAGGTGGACCTTGCCACCTCAAAGAATAACTAAAAACTGGAAAATTTCTTGCTGGAAGAAAATGATGGCAGCCTAGGCTAGGCCTTGATGTGTTTTGGCTCCCATGGAATTTAAAAATGGCTTATGTCTCCCCAGTTTGCCTAATTCTTGGCGTAACACCGAAGAATATTGTAGACAAGGCCAAGATTATTTTTGTAGCCCCTCTTTTGGGGGAAAAAAGATCTCAGTTGCAAGTCTACACATACTGATTATAGCACTCATGGGTACTACTGCCCAAGACCGACCACCTACAGCTAGGCCCGAAGGAGTATCCTGTCTGCGCCTCACATCATGGCTTCTGAAACAGAACTCTTAAAGAAAAAATTAACAAAGTTGTGTCTACTATGGCTAGCAGAAAATAACCACTACGGTCACTTATGGGAACAGTTTGAAAAACTGTTCCCACTGGCTAATTTCAAGTGATAACAAAGATTGTCCAGTCATTCCTTCTGTCCCAGGTATCTTGCAGGATAGAGCTGACAGAAGCCTGTCACATAGCACCTTAACAGTACAAGTAGCAAGTGTCATGCAACTTTCTGGAAGTCATATTGGCAGAAGAACCTCTCATTAAGAGATTTTCTGTCATCTGCAGGAACCTGATGCCCCCTAGTTAGGAAGTTTACTACTTGCGACCACTCGATTGTTTAGAGGTTTGCTGCAGGCACTTGTCAAACCCATTGAAGAATATTTAGAGAATATACTGACTTTGAAAACTTGTTCTGCTGGTGACTGGTATCTGTTACAAGAGAGCAAACTGCACTCCCTCTATAGCAGAATCCTATGGCCTATTTCTACTATATGAAATCATTCTGAAATCTGTAACTTGCTATAAGTGGTCTCATTCTTGCAATAAGTGGCCTCACACTTTCACAGAATGAAAGATGTTAAAATTCCATCATTTTGCACCAGTTCATTTAACTTCCAAAGATGCCTAACAGCAGAAGCAGGCAAAATTGCACTAACAAAGTTGATCAGAAACACCATTCTAATATCTTACCAGGCTCAATTACTTGACCTGCTAGAAGGCATTGCAGCACACTCTGCAAAGACTTTGGCCTTATGGGCAGAAAGAGGGGTGTTTCCAGACCACCTGTAAGGCAGCCGCCTTAACCAATTTTTCAGATCTTTGGCTTTATAGGGGTGGATCCTCTCTCTGACCAGAACCAAGCCTTCCGCATGAAGGTTCTGCAGGCTGCTGTTACACCCTAAGCAGGTATTTCTAGCTTGTCCTCTGATATGCTATACTGGAAAATTACTAGGGAAAACAGAGCAAGTTACCTGGTAACTCAATTTCCCGGAATCTTCCAGGACCGCAGGGACTCATGCCCAGTACTATATGTTGTAGGAGCATTTTCTTTTCAGTCTTTTTACTTTGGTTCTTGCTTATTATTGAGGCCACTAGGTGCCTGTGCTCTTTTGTTAATCGTGGATTATGTGTTTCCTGCTTCAGGTAAGGGGATTCTCTCATATGCTGTCCTGGAAGATGCTTAAAATTTTAGTTACCTGGTAATTCTTTAATGTTTTGATGTTCCTTAGTTTGTTGGTACAATAGATATCTGACCATTTAAAGAAAATAGGTATTGTCATTATAAATTTTATGGAATACTTTTGTAAGCCTATGCTTTTTATTGCAGCATCCAATGCCCCTGTGGTTCAACCAGTCCCAGCTTCCCCAGGCTCCTCCGGGGCTAAGGATTCCACTCCAGTCATTGCCAATGTGGTGTCACTCGCAAGCGCCCCTGCTGCGCAGCCTACTGCAAACTCTACCAATGTCTTACAAGGTAAGGTGCAAAAAAATGACAAGGGAACGCTATACAGTTCTTCAGACCAGTTGTCAGAATAAGGCCTCATTCACACTGCCCCTGTCAAACCTTTTTTTTTTTTTTTGCATTTAGAGTACATTTCTAAATGCATGATTTTTCAACGGGGCCATTTACACTAAACGTTTCTTTGAGAAAATAGAATTCTGTGTTTTACTAAAACTTTTGATTTTACACACTTATGAATGTAAATGCGTTTGTATGCATGTAAATTAAGTCTAAAAGGGAGAAAACAAGTTATGTACGCATATGCATATATACAAGTATTATACTTTTCATTACACAGGAACTTTTCTTCCTAGAAAGAGCATGTGTAATAACATCAGTAAAATGTTTATAGTTGTGTGAATGGGGCCTAAGTGGTGGATTCAAATCTCAAGTAGCTGGGTAAAGTTTTTCTTTAAGCAAACAGTGCCTTGATCAAGCACTCATACCCCTTGAAATTTTCCACGTTTTGTCATGTTACAACCAAAAACATGAATGTATTTTATGTGATAGACCAACACAAAGTGGCACATAATTGTAAAGTGGAAGGAAAATGATAAATGATTTTAAATTTTTTTTTACAAATATCTGAATAGTGTGGTGTGCATTTTATATTCAGACCCCTTTACTCTGACTAAAATTTAGTGGAACCCTGCAGAAGTCACCTAAGAAGTAGTAAATAGTCCACCTGTGTGTAATTTAATCTCAGTATAAATACAGCTGTTCTGTGAAGCCCTCAGAGGTTTGTTATAGAACCTTAGTAAACAAACTGAATCATAAAGGCTGAGGAACAATCCAGACAGGTCGGGATTAAAGTTGTGGAGAAGTGTTAGGTTATAAAGAAATATCTTAAGCTTTGAACATCTCACGGAGCACTGTTCAATTCATCATCCAAAAATGGAGAGTGTGTGACACAACTGTAAACCTACCAAGACATGGCCGTCCACCTAAACCGACAGGCTGGGTAAGAAGAGCATTAATCGGAGAAGCAGCCAAGAGGCCCATGGTAACTCTGGAGGAGCTTCAGCGATCCTCAGCTCAGGTGGGAGAATCTGTCCACAGGGCAGGTATTAACCACTTCAGCCCCGGAAGGATTTCACACTTTAGGACCAGAGCACTTTTTGCGATTCGGCACTGTGCCACTTTAACAATTGCGCGGTCGTGCGACGTACCCAAACAAAATTTGCTTCCTTTTTTCCCCACAAATAGAGCTTTCTTTTGGTGGTATTTGATCACCGCTGCGTAATTTCTGATCGTTGCTATAAACAAAAGAAGAGCGACAATTTTGCAAAAAAAAACCCCCAAATTTCTTTCTTTTTGCTAAAATACAAATCCAAAAAAAAAATATATAAAGAAACGTTTTTTCAACGGTTTTGGCCGATTTATATTCTTCCTCATATTTGTGATAAAAAAAAATTCGCAATCGACGTCTATTGATTGGTTTGCGCAACAGTTGCCGCGTATACGGATGATGAGAATTAATTTCTGGGGTTCTTATTTTATTTATTTTTTTACTAGTAATGGCGGCGATCTGCGATTTTTAGCGGTACTGCAATATTGCGGCAGACATGTCGGACCATTTTGACACTTTTTTGGGACCATTGGCATTTATACAGCGATCAGTGCTATAAAAATGCATTGATTACTGTGTAAATGCCATTGACAGTGAAGGGTTTAACCTGGGGGGGGGGGGCGCTCTAATGGTTAACTGTGTTCCCTGGGCGTGTACTAACTGTATTAGTGTTTGACTGGCAGGGGAAGGGGAGTGATCATGGCTTCCATGTAGAGGAAGGCTGTGATCACAGCCCTTTCCCCTCTCACAGAACGGAGATCCGTGTTTACATGCACAGACCTCAGTTCTTTCACTGCGGCGGGGGGGGGGGGGGGCGGATGGGGATCGCGGGTAGCCGGCGGAGATCGAGTCCGCCCTACCTTACACCCCACCCCCCGGACACAGTGGGCGCGCCTCCGGCGGCGCTCACAGTGCACGATCTGGCAGCCACCGTCATATGATGGCGATTTTCCTAATGGAGCCATCTTGTCGCCGTCAACCTGCGGTTGGCGGTCGGCAAGTGGTTGTGCACTCCACAAATCTGGCCTTAATGGAAGAGTGGCAAGAAGAAAGCCATTGTTGAAGGCCAAAAGAAGTCCTGTTTGCAGTTTGTGAGAATCCATGTGGGCAATACAGCAAACGTAGAAGGCGCTCTGGTCAGATGACACCAATGACCCTAAACATACAGCCAGAGCTTCAGTGGAATGGTTTACAAAGTATTAACTTAGGGTGGCTGAGTACAAATGCATGCCACACTTTTCAGATATTTTGTTGGTCAATCACATTTCATAAAATTAAATACAACTAAAAACGTTAATGTAACATAACAAAATGTGGAAAATTTCAAGGGGTATGAATACTTTTACAAGGCACTGTGAGTGGGCATTGCATTAACAGGCATTTTAAATGTGCTACTAAAGCACTGCATTGCAGGCCAGAATATCTGACTCTTATTTTTTTGGTTAGTGGGGACGCAGCACTGTATGTTCATTGTGATACAATGCATCTTTTTACCCACTACTGTACAGTACATTGGGGTGCCATCTGCAATAAATGGTACCACAATACACACTGCTCAAAAAGCCATGCATTGTCACATGCTGCAATAATGTGTTTTTACCACAACACAATACTTTGAATAACCCCTTAACCATTTCCCTACCAGGCCGATTCTGACATTTCTCACATACATGTAAAAATCTGCATTATTTTGCTAGAAAGTCACTTAGAACCCCCAAACATTAAATCTTTTCTGAAAGAGGCCCTGCAGAATAAAGTGGTGGATGTTGCAGTTTTTCACACAATATTTGCACAGCAGTTTATCAAGTGCAAATTTTCAGGAAAAACACTCTTTAATTTTATTGCACACAAGCACAATATAATACCCATTTTTTTGGTACATTATAAAAGATGTTATGCCGAGTAAATGGATACCGAACACGGCATGCTTTCGAATTGCATACACCCATGGAATGGCATCAAATTACGGTACATTAAATGTTCCATAGGCAATGATTTGAAACCATCGCATACTAGCACACTATGAAATACTCACCTTAGAATGAAGCCCTCCAGCGGTGCGTTGTCACCATTGACAGGGCTTCCTTCCGGGTTCACGGGCTCTGGCTGCATGAGTAGACGTGTGTACATGGGAGCCCTTGGCTACGGCATGGAGCTCTGAAGGTCCGGTGCGGTATGCTGGACCTTCAGAGCACATCTCACTGTCTGCATCCAGTGTGAATATCTCCTAAACACCGCAAGTTTAGGAGATAACTGTTCCTACTGGTAGGCCTTATTGTAAGCTTACCTGTAGGTACAAGGTAAAAAAATGAGTTTACTACCACTTTAAGTAGATGGCAACAGGTCAAAAACCTTCAGAGTCCAAGAAGGGTTCCTTTTGTCAGCAGCCACATCCCAGATCTATAAGAAAATCTGGATATCCGAGTCCTCTGGTACCAAATCCTCCTCAGTAAAGAAGTCATCCACTCGCACAGGTCGGGTGATGTCTGTGCCTTCTTGGCCACCTGGACCCAGGAAGTCTCAGATAACTGGGTCTTCAGCATGGTTTTCTTTGGAGTGTTCTGACAGCATCTATTCTAACCTGTTCAGAGTTCCAAAGTCAGACAAATGTCAGGCACATTGTGAACGTCAAAAATCTCAAGTTCCTGAAAATATATAAATTCAGGATGAAGTCTACCTCAGTGGTTGCTTCGCTTCATCATGAGGACTTTCGTGCATCAGTGGATCTCAAGAATGCCTATTTGCACATTCTAATTTCCACCCTCACTTACAGTTCCTGTCTTTTTCAGTGGCCACCATTAATTTTTGGCATTGTGCTTCAGCCTGTCCATGGTGAGAATGTTTACTAAGATGTTGGCTCCGGTTCTGTGTTTGCTGAGGACCTCAGGAATCCCTACTGTGGGATAACTGTATGACCTGCCTCTAAGAGAGAAATGGGCTTAGTAAATGGTGTTCAGGAGTACTTTGGCTTTGACCTTGATACCGCTCAAAGGTACTGCTTCCTCGAGAGAAATTCCTGTCTTTTAGCCCAGGGGGGAGTCTTAAGGATTTTTTGAAGGTTCCTCAATTCATGCTGGGGCAGATTGTATCCACCTTCGATGCGGTTTCCAGTTTCCCTTCAGAGCTCTTAAACTCAACATCCTGTTGGTATGGGACAAACATCGAGTCTTTGGACCTGTTATTACATCTGACTTCCAAGACCATGTTGACTTTGGTTCTGGGGCTCTTTTTACCCAGGATATCCCTGTTATGGGGTACTAGGATGACTTAACTTCTTTTGGAGACCAATGTGTATTACACAGTGCACACTCTGGAGAGAGTTGGATGAATTTTGAATTTGAGTCTGTCTTAATCCAATACCAGAGGTTGGAGTATCTGGGTCTGACCCTGGATATTGTCTAGGCAGAAGTCCTCCTTCCTCCAGACAAATTTCTTGTTCTGAGGACTCAGACTTGCTCAAGAAGCTGACAAATCCCTAGATTTACCCTTGCATGAGGGTTCTGTGAAAGATGGTAGCCTCCTTCGAGATAGTGCTCTTGGCCTAGTTTCATTCCAGGCCCCTCCCAACCAATTGTCTTGGTGGTATGGGACAGAAGGATACAGCCATTGGATTCTTGAATGTTATTCTCCAGCACGCGACTCTCTGAATTGTTTTCTCTTTCCATCTTAAAGCATTCTGATGACAGATGCAAGCAAGGTGAGCCCGGCTGTAGTTCTGGAAAATGTTGGTCCAGGGACCTTTGTCACCGCAGGAGACAAGGTTGCCCTTTCAACATCCTGGAACTGTGGGTGATTTGCCTTGCCCTTATAAATTGGTCAGTGCAGCTGAAGGGCCTCCCTGATCAGTCAGACAATGCCACAGCAGTGGTGTATGTAAATCATCAATGAAGAACCAGAATTTGAGCAGGAGGAAGTGAATCTCATCCTGTCTTGGGCGGAACTCCATGTTCCCGTGCTGTCCGCTGTTAATATTCTAGACATTGAAAATTTAAAGATGAATTTCCTCAGCTGCCAACAGTTGCCTCTGGGGGAGTGGGCTGTTAAGCAGAGCTCCTCGAACACCTCTGGGTGTAGGGGGGAACCCCTGGATGTAGATTTTCTGGTGTCCAGGTTCAATGTGAAATTGGACAGGTTTGTTTCCAGGACCAGGGATCTTCCAGCATTTTAGGTGCATGTTCTGGTGACACTGTGGGACCAATTATGCCTAACCTATGTCTTCCCACCATTAAGCTTCTTCCTCATCTGTTTTGCTTGAGTGGAAGGCATTCTGGAGATTTTGATCACCCTGGCCCAAGAGAACTTGATACTTTGACATTGTGAACATGTTGGCAGACGACCCTTGGACCCTTTCAGATTGAGGCAACCTTATGTTGCAAGGTGCAATCCTTCATTCTTCTTTGTAGTCACTGGCATCAATGGCATGGCTGTTAAAGCCAGGGACTTAAGCAGTTGGGGATTCTCTGATTCAGTCATTCCTACTCTACTAAAGGTGACTTTCAGGAAGATTTACAACAGGACTTTGAAGTCCTCTCTTACCTGGTGTAAGGTTCAGGATTTCATCCTCGTAAGTTTGTTGTGGGCCGAATCCTGGTGTTTCTCCACGATTTGACCAGGGACTGTCAGTGAGTAATATCAAGGGTCAAATTTTCGCTCTGGCGCAGTCATTTTTCAGAGACCAAATGCTTCACATACCTTGGTATGTGCCTTTGTCCAAGGTGTCATGCATATTGTTTCACTGGTTAAAGCTCTGTGGGACCTCAGATTGGTAATTTCTGTATTGCAGAAATCTCAGTTTGAACCCATCCAGGATATTCCTTTTGTCCTTCTGACTTGGTAGGTTACTCTCCTGTAAGGAAACTTTCCTGGTACACCCACTGTGACGAGGAGGTTTTACAACCTCTGCTGTCCTTTTTTTACTTAAGGTGGTTTCTTTGATCTATCTCAACTAGGATATTATGCCATCCTTGTGTCCTAATCATCAGACAACCGGGGGGACAAGGTTGTTTACTCAAATGTGTATTTTGCTGTCAGGAATTACATGAATTTAACAGTTTGTCAGTTAGATTCCCCCTTCATGCTTCCCGAAGGCCACAGCTTCAAAATCGACCATCTCCTTAAGGATCTGTCAGCTTATCTCCCAAGCTTATGTTCTAAAATAAAAAGCTCATTCTACCAGGTGGTGTTGCCTCCTAGGCCATTCGTCATCGGTCATCTTCAGTTCATATAAAGTTTTACAAAGTGGTTGTAAGGGCTGATGAGGTGGTACCTTTGCTTCGTGTGCTTTGCAAGATGCTGCATAGGGTTCTGACCTATTGTGGTTTAGTTGTTTGTAGCATGTTGGCTTGCTGCTGTGTTGTCCTCCCCTCATGTTCAGTGCTTCAGAAGATCTTGATCGTAATGTATATGAAGATACCCTATCTTCTGGCATGTATGATAAAGAACATGGGATTTTTAATTTGCCTGTTAAATCTATTCTTGAAGTACATCACAGGACACAACGATCCCATCCCTCACCTTTTGTGGTTTATGGCTTGCTACAAAAAAAACTGAAGCATTGCCCAATAGGGGGTTTATACCTAGGAGGCCAGTGTCCAATCACATGAAGGTGGCAGCATAACCCAATTGTAATGGAATGAAAATGCTCTGTGATGTGAAGTACTCAAGAAGAGGATTTTACAGGCAAACCACAGATTGCATTATTTCTTGTCAATTGCTTGTCTACTGCTTAGTAGAGAATTGGACACTGGCAAACGAAAAAAAAGTGTAGACTACCCTAGGATAACTGCTCTACTCATATTTGGGTTCCTCCGTTGACTTCAGTCAAGATTCTTCTACATAGCTGCTTGAACTGGTCTGTACGTTGTAGCTAATGGGATCAGCCTTTCCTCAGCCTAGTTTAGGAGTGGTATACCTGGACCCTGCTGGACTGAATTTACGGATCTTGCTTTGCATGTGATCATCTGTGCTGGATTCTGCTTGTCACACTTTCTAGACTTCCAAGTACTCGGCGCTTGCACTGTCTTTGTAGGGAAGGCGCTACCACTGGTTTTACTGTGAGAGGATTAATGCTGATAGACTATGTGCTGACTTCACAAGTGCACTTTTTACTTTTTCTTTCACTTTTCAGTATATCTTACAGGTGGAAGACTGTGCTGGACTGACTTACTCGGTTTAGGATCTGTGAGTGATGGTGATTTTTGGCGTGTTGGAGAAGTTCGCTCCTGGTGATTTTGGCCCCACTTGGCAAAAATGTGGCAGTGAGCCCTTTTGAGGGGCTTGGGCTGTTACCTCTGGGTACGGCCTCAAGGTGGTTTCCGCATATATTTGTGGGGGTAGGTAAAAGGAGCACTCTGTATCCAATAAGAAGTGAAATAAAGGTGAATATGTAGTTTTATTGAAATCGGTAAAGCATACTACAAGACACCAAGCCTCTAAAGCAGCCAGCCAAGACTGGCTAAACCGGTCAGGCTCTCCTCCAGTCCCCCCTAGGATCCATCCTCTATCCTTGAGCATGGGACGCTCCCACATTCACTCTCTTGCATGGACTGACACCTTACAGGGAAGGAACACATCTATTTTACGTGATTTATTAAAGGACAGCTTCAGCACTTTCAAGAAGGATCTGATGAGTATCTTTTACCCTTTTTCTCATTGAGATGGATTGTTGTACAGCTTTACCTATGGATTACAGATGGTTCATATAGGACTGGGACTTTGATCCTTTGGGCTCTCATATTGTTATTGTGAGGGGGATTATATACCATATAACTATACCTATATACATAGAATTGGATTTTTACTCTCTCTCCCTGATGCATGCTTTTGGAGCAACTTCCAGCTATTGGTATTTACCCCCTCTGGACCACTACATAGCCCATAGGTGCGGGATCAGATCCGTGCCCTTACAAGCTGCTACTCATATTGTTGCTTGGATTTACCACCATTCCTCCCATGAGTGCTACAGTCCATGGACATGAATTGTATACCAATGACCACCTTCCCTTGAATTAGTGTCTCTTCATTAGAGTTTGGGAGAGCACACAGTCTTTGTGTCCCACAATTTGTGACAGGTGGACCTTTATGGGGGATTTTTAATCATATGCATGTCCAATGTTCGTTTTGGATTTTAAATGTTTGGCTTGATTAATTATGTGATGAATTTGCTACTAATAAAATAATTTTTATAACAATATAGAAGCTCATGCGGTGTATTACAATGATATTTCTAAATTCATACTGCATTTTCAATTCCAGTATTTATACCGAATAGCTCCCTCCCATGAATTATTGAACTCCCCACCATATCACATCTTTTTTCTTTGGTTTCGTATTAATACTTTGATTGTTGAATATTCAGTAGGCAGCACCTGGAGGTACCCTTATTTTAGTGCGCAGTAAAGCAGACTACTTTCAATAGAACTACATATTCACCTTTATTTCACTTCTTATTGGATACCGGGCGCTCCTTTTACCTACCCTCACCTTTCAGTATAGAGGAAGCATTGTTCCTCTGCTGCCTCTGCTTTCCCAAAGCACCACATGGAACTCCAGCCAACAGTCCATTCCTACTGTCCACCTACAGCGGCCTGGTGATCTCCAGCCATATCTCATCCTCATCAGCCACCAGCTGAGTTTGTGAGTATTGAGGCCTTGCCTTGCACTTTGAGCCTAGCTGCTGAATCCTGGTCACAGCATCTCAGTATCTAGACACTTAGGGGACAGTCCCGCTGTGGGTGACCCCAGTCCTAGAGACATTTACTCTTTATCCTCTAAGGGCACTGATGTCTAGAATCTAGTTACTCTATTGTGCGGGATCTACCTTATCACTGTCTCAACTCTGCTGGGTGAGGCCAAGTCTCCCACCTCCATCAGGGGCCTTTACTGCAGCCATACAAGACCTTGTGGCCAACTTCACCATACCAACAGCAGAGGTTTTAAGTGTGCTCCTTCAACTTTTCCTGCAGAATGAATCCTTGGTCTACCTGGGGCCATACAACATGCCGGGCCATGGGTTGTACTGACCATCTGACTCGCATCCACATCTCATCTATATTTAATGAGATTATGGGCCTTCATAAACTGTCTTGGCCTTTCCCACCTGCACCTACTTGTCTTAGGTTCTGTCTCGAGACTTGTTACTTCTAGGGACTTGACCCCATTTCTTGTTGACCAGATCAGGTTGTGGGTCTTTTCTTCGCTACACAGTAATTTAGTTCTATCTTTTTTGCTGGGTTTTGGTTTATTAGCTTCTCACAATTCCAGTTTGGGGTTTCCTTCAATGTGGAGGAACTGTTTTTTGTTTTTCTGCTGGTGACTTTCTATATTGTTTTTTAACATCAGGTTGTTTCTGTGTTTTCCTTCTGATCATGTGGCAGGTCGGGGGGGCTGGGGAATGCTGAGCTCCATTAGGTGTCAGATTTGGGCATTGCGGCTTCACGCGGACTGTAGGAAATCCCCAGTTTGTTTGGCCTTTGAGCAGGTGTTGTGTTAACCGCTCCTCAGCTGGACTTTCACAACTGTATCTGAATTCCTGTGTCTCCAAGATAGGGTTTCTAACTTGTCCCTTGATGGACACAGGAAGGCTTGTATGGTCAGGCTTTACTGCTGGTTATGGCAATTATGGATACCGTCTAGCCATTTTTTTCTTCATTTGTGATTCGGGCTATATTGCTGCTGAGCAGGTCTCTTTATGCAGCTATCCGGATTGTCCTTTTTCTTAACGGACTTTGCAGTGCCATACATGGACCCCGCTAGACTGGATGTGCGGAGATATGGCTTACCATTCAGCAATGAGAAAGCATCTTTCGTTTGTTGCTCCTACTTACGTGGAAATCTGATCCTCAGTTTGTTCCTACTGTTGCCAACCTACATTGACCTGGTCATCTTGAGCTGCCTTACCCTTCACCTGCTGATTATAGAGACAGGGAGACCAGTTCCACTGTACTTGGTTTCCCCTACTCCCTCCACTAACTGTTCAGATGTTGTCTTTAGTGCCCACTTGGGTTCCTAACACTGTCTGCCTTTGGCCCCATGCTAGAGACTATTCCATCTTCGATCTCTACCTTGGCTTTGTCAGCTGTGACCGTTTCACTGCTGTATGCAGGGTGGTTTTACAACAGTTAAGGAGGATTTTGTAGGCCAAATAGCACTATTGATGACTGACCTCAAAGGCCTTAAACATGCGCATACAACTTCTCTAAAATTCCTGTCTGACCTGCTTGTGGCTGTCATGCCTCAGCCTTCAGTCGACGGGGGGGTTTGTTATCCTGACTAGCCATCTATTGACGTCCTCAGGATAACCCGCGATCGGTGCCGTGGGTCACTCTGACCCACCGCATTACCGACAGAGGTAAAAGGCTTCCATCGTAAGCCTTTTACCATGTGATCAGCTTTGACCAATCACGTCTGATCACTGTGTAAACAGGAAGAGCTGTTTATCAGCTTTTACTCTGCTCTTACTCTGCTCAGGTCTGCAGATCTGAGCAGTGGAGAGCCGATCGCCTGCTCTCCTGACGGGGGTGCGGCTGTGCTGAACGTTTTAAATGTTTATCAGTGCAGCCCCCCTCAGGATCGCCACACTGGACGACCAGGACCACCAGGGAGCCCCCCCCAAGGACCACCAGAGAAAAGATCAGGAGGCAGCCCATGCTTGACCACCAGGTAAGGGGCATACAGTGTAGGGATGGCACTGTGCCCATATGTGATGCCTGCCAGTGCCACCCCTAACAGTGCTTAATGCACCTGTGCCACCTATCAGTGCCCACCATTGCCACCTATTAGTGCCGCCTGTTAGTGCCCATCCGTGTTGCTTATCAGTGCTGCATATATGTGCCCCATCTTCAGTGCCAAGCTGTACTGCCTTGTCTGTCCCCGTCATTGTAGCCACATCAGTGCCCATTTTGTGACAGCAACAAAGAAAACTTTTTAAAAAAATTTCGGTCTTTTTTTATTTGTAGCTCAAAAAATAAAAACCGCAGAGGTGATCAAATACCACCAAAAGAGAGCTCTATTTGTGGGAACAAAATTATAAAAAATTTGTTTGGGTACAGCGTCACACGACCACGCAATTCTCATTCAAAGCGCAACAGCACTGAAAGCTGAAAATTGGTCTGGCCGGGAATGGTTTTAAGTGCCTGGTATTGAAGTGGTTAAACTACAACTAAAGGCAACATACATATTTTAGTAAATCCTCATATAAATACCTGAAAGTTACACACGGTAATAAACCTAATAACTCAAATGGTTGTTTTCCTACCGTATAGCTGCAACTGTGGTCTGTAATCCCCTCCACGAGTTCTCCTATGCTATACACTGCTAGTGATGATGGGAGGAGTTTAGCAGAGCTCAGGTGTCATTTCCTTTCAGTGAACTAGACTCTGTCTTCCTGCCTTCTATCATGCTCAGTCTATTTTACATAACACACACCCATCTGCCAATCAATAGCTGGGGGTGTGCTATGTAAAACCGCACAAGTTGGTACAAGTTCATTTCCACACAGATCTGTCTAGTAACCTTTTGTGCTTCTCTCTGCCTGCTTTCATTTGTTAATTTGTAAACTGGCAGAACAGAAGCCTAGCTAGGAGCTAGAGCAGTGGACAGCAAAGGCCGGACATAGGTGGGAGTGGGCGGAGCTTCACTTGCCAACTGTGGGCGGAGCCTAATCTGGACTTCTGTGTATAATATGCCTGAGATTTCCCTGTGCTACAAGAGCGACTCCCCCAGTGATGTCAGGACGTTTCTGCAGAGAGCGAGAGAGATGCAAATGTGGACAACAGGTGTTCGACACAAGCAATTAGAAAACCAGGAAGTAAAGTTGTCCCCTCATTAATGGAAGTGCACATAAGAGCAGGGGACAAGGTAGATATCTCAACATCCTTACTGCTTTTTGCAAAACAATCAGTGACCTGTTTAACAGACTGTATAGGTGCATAAAATATTGATTGCTTCATTTTGACCATAGTTCTATTTTAATGCTGAGTTTGCCCAGTCCTAGTGAATCAATCTATAGTTGCAGTCTATTACCATTACTCCCAAATCCAGACTGTTTTTGCTCTTACTGATGCAGTGCTCACTATGTTAAAACTCTACCAAGCTGTAGCCTCATGCTGTCCACTGTCAAGGTTATGTTAAGGCAGCTAATACATTCTAGTACACTTGCTGCATGTACCTCCAAAGCATCTATTAGCCTTGTATCTGAGGAAAATTTTGTTAAGAAGTCTGCCCCCTTTGGATCCGGCTGCATCCTGCCCTAACATAGAATCCACCGTCCCAGTGGAGGATACACCTATTTTTATGGACCCCATCTATAAACAATGAGGCCCTTTTTTAGAGCTCTGTTCTCTCTAAGAGGTCCTGCACTGTAAACAGTCTTGGTCATGACCTCAATCTGGCAAGTCCGAAGTTACAGCATGAAGCAGTTTTCAAGGTCTTCTGCCTCGTCTCCCTTGTGAATTGCTTGTCAGTGAATATGAAGAGGACTGGCTAAAATGTTGAGCTGAGGAGCCGGCACACAATAAGCACTTGATCTGCATGACCTTTTGAGGAACGGCACCTTTTTGGTGCTGCCCTGAATGCCCTCATCAAAGATGCCACCGGGGGCAAGAGCACTAATCTTCCTCAGCAAAAGAAATCTAAGGCTCAATACGTAAAGACTTGCCCCTCGACAGAATCCAAGAAATGTTCTTTACGTTCCTCTGTGCTCTCAACTTTCAAATCCAAACCCATGCCTATCACTCAGTTCACCTGTAAATCTTCAAGCCCAAAAATCTACATTGATATGCACCAGGTCTATAGATGGTATTCCTGTGATTCTCATGGCTATGGAATTGCCCAGGCAGATATGTTACTACAACCTGATAAGAATCCATGCAGATGCACTGTGGATTCTTCAGACTCTCTGGCTCAAAGACCAATTTACCACCCTGCTTCACGTTTGTTGAGTTTGATATGGCAGTGGAAACCCATGTTCTGACAGATAGGGGTGTGTCTGAATTTGTGAGTCCAGCGATGCTAAAAGCTAGGAAGTCTACTTTTGCAAAGTATCACCATAAGTAGAAGGCTTATTTTGCTTTGTGCAAGGTAAAATAGAAATTCTCATCACCCCAGGAAATTCTCTTTAGGGCAAATTCTCACTTTTTCACAGATGGGTGTGGACGAGCATTTGGCCCTCAATACCATCAAAGGTTACGGTAGTTCTTTGAGCTTGCAAACCTTTTCCAGAGATTGCCAACTTCCTGTTCCTTGATCAAGATCTTTGTGCAGAGTGTTTCTCATGTGGCTTCACTGTTTGCTGCACTTATTTAAAATCTTCCATACCTCAGTATGTCAAATGATGTCCTGGGCCTTCAGTGGGGATATCTGAATAATGTCTGCAGCTAGAGGCATCATTCAGATATCATCTTTTTCAGCCAGCGATCCCCTGCTCCATAAAAACAATCCTATCAGCACTTCAGCTGCTGGATTGTTTTTACAGGTGGCGGGAGGGGCCAACGTTACCGCTTTGTGGGGGTTTTTTTGTTTTTTCATGCCCCCCCCCCCCCAAAAAAAAAGTTGCGTTTGAAAAATTGCTGCACAAACAGTGTGCAACATAAAAAGTTGCAATGACCGAAATTTTATTCCTTAGGGTCTCTGCTAATTGTATAATGATTGGGGGTTCTGCGTAATTTTCTAGCAAGAAAATGTAGGAATGCTAGCATATGCACAGTATGGAAGTGGTTAACTTGTCAGCAATATTCCCCTTTCCATTCTTTTCTCGCAAGGTTACATTTTATGTTATCAGCTCCATGAGGCAAGTGTCTGATCTAGAATACAAAAAAACAGCGCTACCCTAAAGCCTCTTGTGCAAATGTACAAATATTGTGCTAAAAGTGACTATGTGCAAAAAAATGAATATATCATTGTTTTAAACAAAATGACTTATCAAGAAGTACACAGAATTCAATCCACTTGAACGCCAACACTTATTGAACTCCGTATTCCTCCCTAAGGGGGGTTTGCAAGAGCTTGGCGGGTTTTGCACCCTGGAGCTGTTAGCCAGATCACTTGTAGGATGATCCTCTGTCTACCAGCGACTCAGAAAACGGGGTCCATGCCAGTGATAGTCAAAAGCCAGAGAAAAAGAAGGAAGTCTCCTCATTTTGTGGTATTAAAAAACGGATTTATTGAGGGAGCCTCCACAAAGTGAGCATTCCCTTAGGTAAAAAGTTGCAGACAAAAACAATCGAAACAAAAAGAATCCCTTAATCCGCGTGCGTGTCAGCTTGACATGTTTCATCACGTGGTTGAGGTCATCAAAAGCTTCTGATGATGCCATAACCACATGACAAAACATGTCAAGCTGACGCGCACGCTACTCTGTCTTGGTGCACAGGTGGGAAGCAGGGCGAGAACCCGTCCATACGGGTCCCTTAAGGGAATGCTCACTTTGTGGAGGGTCCCTCAATAAATCCGTTTTTTATACCACACCATGAGGAGTTTTCCTTCCTTTTTTTTTCTTGGTCTTTTGACTATCACTGGCTTGGATCTCATTTGCTGAGTCGCTGGTAGACTGAGAGGATCATCCTACAAGTGATCTGGCTGATTAACAGCTCCAGGGTGCAAAACCCACCAAGCTCTCGCAGACACCTCTTGCTATAAGGCAAGGAGGGGTCAAAAACATCTGGTAAGTGCGGATCTTCACTCCAGTTTTCACGTGGTGGATTTGCCATTTTTAAATTCCGGTTCACTGGCCTATCAGGTGGATGGTGTAGTTTATCACTACAGAGAGACTAATTTCAGACACAATTGCATGTTTTGACACATTTTTTCTTGGGACTTTATGGAGGAACACGGAGTTCAAGTGGATTGCATCCTGTGTATTTAATTTTTTGTGTATATTTTGAGAAGTCATTTTGTTTGAAATAATATTGATATAATAATTTTTTTTTGCACATAGTCATTTTTAGCACAATATTTGTACATTTGCACAGCAAGAGGCTTTTAGGGTAGTGCTGTTTTTTATATTCCATTTTATATTCGTCCTTTGGGATGATATGCACTAACCGCTTCCAGCACCAGAGCACTTTTATATTGTTTGGCACTGACCTGGAATTTTATAGATAGGCGACTCCTATCCTCATTGATTAGTGGTTCCAAATGAATAACTACTGCAGTAGGGAACAGACACAAAAGATACACTCAGCATCTTTCCAAATAACTGTTCTGCTTTATTATTCAATTGAAAATTTTTATACACATGCTTACGCAGGTATTACAATTGTACTTTTATGGTAACAAGGGGCATGTAACATAGGCAGACGAATTCTAATCAGGACTCGAAAGAATGCAAATCTGTAATGAAAACATTATTAGTGCCGTGTGCACAATGAGTGCAGTGTGCAATACATACAAAATAGAATACAATTATATACAGAACTTTCAAATTTCCTTTACAATCTCCCCTCTTTTGATCACTAACAATACCTGCTGTCACCTTTAACCTGGAACCTCCACATGCTTAGGTGGGGTAGTCCTGGCCAAAAATGCAAAACTCCACTGTGGAGAATATAATAGCTGAGAAGATTTTTAATTGCAAAATTACTTTTCATTATGAAAAACAAATGATTGATGAGACATATTTACAGAGTATTGGCTGTACACTCCTGTTGCCAGAATTACTTTCTAGCTTAATTGCTGGCCTGCTGATTTATCAGCATGTGTAAACAGACAATTCTACATAACATGGAAGACATATAAAAGACAAATATGACTTCAACGTGGCTGAACTACTTTTCAGATCCCATTAAATATATATATATATTCCTTACAATTAAAGCATTTTAATAAATAGTACACTAGACTGATTCCAAGAGGGAAACAAATCAAACACACATTCTTTAATTTAGTCATTTTTGCAGTGTCTGGTGTGGATCCATATGACTTTTGCAAAACTGTACATGAATAGAGGCTGTATTGAATCTCCAAACATTTCCTTATATATAAATGTCTCTTAACAATCCACAAGTCATCTGGCTTTCGTTTGAGATCCTTCTAAACTGTTAGGATCTGGAATTGGGGAGAAAACGCATAAATTAATTTGTCACAAACCTTAAAAGATCAGCAACATTCTCTGTTATTCAAGTGGAGGCCTTCGGCTGCTGAGACAAAAAATAAGCAAGTGAGCAACACACTCCCAAACCAAATCTTATAGGGAGAGAGTCCAATATACCCTTAGGGCTTATTAAAATATAAAAAAACATTCAGGCAATAGTTTTCTAGTTGCGTACTTTTTTTTTTTTTTTTTTCCCCCACAACATTGTAAACGGTAGGGGGTGTAAAAATAAAACCTCAGACACTTCTAGTAAGGACTCTCCTATAAAAATAGTTCTTCTGTTACTCTCTGTAGATTCTGGCACTCTGTACTTACAAACTACTTCTGATAACACTTTTTACTGTAGCATTTGCTACTGGACATGCAGAAAACATGTCCATACAGACAAAATGCATACCCGTAAGATCCTGACTTGGGCATCTGGATATATTTTTTTTTTTTTTTTTTTGTAATCTCTGGAAGGGATGTTCAGCTTATGGTAGCACCTTGGGAAACAGGTAAAACAAGAAGTGGTATGTTATAGAAACAACGGTGGCGAACCCTGGCGGTATCCCACTCTCATTTACTAAGGCAGCCATAACTGCTTGTAATTGATGACACGGTCCATGTGTCAAGCTGGAGAGAAAAGAGTGGCTGGCAGACATAAGAGATCACCTTTTTCCAAAGTCCTATTTCACAAGAAGTTGCCCCCTGTGGACCACTTGTTCTCGTTCTGGGGTCCTTAAAGTAGAATTATCAAACCCAGCTACACTGGGCCAGAACTAGTCTTGAATCTGTGAGTTTCAAAAACCCAGCCAAGTGTCTGGGGCTGTAATGCAATCCTTAGTTGCCTGATCTGCTTCCATGTGTGAGTTTTACTGTTAGTATGGCTACCTCAGCAAGAAGCTGGAAGCCTAAAGACAGCCAGTCATATAGCTTAGCATGCTTGCTTGGTTTACCTGCCAAAGTTAAAACAACTTCTAGCCCTTCTAATGGAACCAAAAGCTCTCAAAATCTCTACTATCTATATAAATATATACACTTTTGATAGCTCACGGGCTTTGATAAAGCATGGAGCTCTGCTTGTTGAGCTGGGGAAGAAGGATCCAATGACTCTGAAAACAGAGTATCCTTCTGGGGGATAAACTGCATACCCAGTATGGGCATTGCCATCCTCAGTATAAAACTAGGATCAAATCTACAAAAAAAAAATCAAATATGTGGGTCTTCAGGGAATGTGTCCTTCACTGGGCTCACAGCAGCTGATTCCTATATCATCAATTTAGCACGTGGTCTCCAGCCTCCTCCAATAGAGGCAAAGTGGCTGGATTCAAATGTATGCATTTTTCATGGTTAGATTTGTACATAAACAACAATACAAATGCATATTTTAAACCTTTCATTAGACAAACATTTAGTTTAGCTGTTTGCCAAATTCACAGAAATGTGGGACCATTAAAATGAAATATTTCACCAAAATGTCTAACTTTGTAAACTTCATGTAGCAGCACTTTGCCACTACTACTCTGTTATATTGGGGTGAACCCTTCATTACTGGGTCCAACTTGCAGAAATATATTACAATGGCTTGTTTTCCTATCATACTGTTTGTGTAAGAACTCCAGTGTCATGTTTCAAAAAGACATGGACCGCACATCAAGTTATTACCAGACCTATAGATTTAATTTCCAACCAAAGGTTGTCTAAACCAATTACAATATACCTATATTAATAAAAGTGTTAAACTCCTATCAGAAATTAATACTCCAGTGATAATCTCAATATCACACCGTAATGCTAATATATATCCACAGTTATATTTCCTTTAAAGGAGGACGCTTTACTTAACCACTTCAAGACCGAGCCTATTTTTTGGGTTCGGTGTTAAGGAGTTAAAACCATTTTTTATTTATTTTTATT
>BLSH010042605.1:173400-187576 GCA_018402905.1 Glandirana rugosa
GTCATGTAGTCCACACTAGTTAAAAGTTACTAAACGAACATCTGAAGATATTGAAAGTGTCTCTTATTTATTATATGTGATTAAACCTAATAAAAATGGTTTCTATACGTCGTCATATTTAATACCGGGTTTAAATACTTCTTTTTAATGAAAAAACGTTTTAAAAAGTTATGTTTGATTTTTTTTTCACAAAAAAAGGGGTTTTACACGATGAAAAAGCGAATATAACTCTTTTTATTTTTTGGGTCGTCACTAATATATGGTGGTTTTCTTTCAAGATAAACACTCTTTTTTAACTATTTTTAAAACAAACCCATGTCACACATCGTACGGATTCATTAACAGTAAATTTAACACTCTCGTGACTTTCGACTTTTAACCAGACCCTTCAAAAAACACTTTTTTTTTAGTTTGTATTGAAAAATTTTGCAAAAAAGTAATTTTTCTTCATAAATTTGGGCCATAATTTATACTGCTGCATATCTTTGGTAAAAATAATCCAAATTAGTGTATATTATTTATTCTCTGTGAAAGTTATAGAAGTCTACAAGCAAATCATTGAAAATTGATCACACCTGATGTACTGACCACCTATCTCATTTCTTAAGACCCTAACAAGCCAAGAAATTACAAATACCCCCCAAATGACCCCTTTTTGGAAAGTAGACATTCCAAGGTATTTAGTAAGGGGCATGATGAGTTTTTTGAAGCTGTAATTTTTTTCCCACAATTCTTTGCAAAATGAAGTTGTTTTTTTTTTACAGAAAATTGTTAAACAAGTTATTTCTCACACACAGCATATGCATGCTTGCAATGACACCCCAAAATACATTCTGCTACTCCTGAGTATGGCGATACCCCACGTGGCCCCCTGGCCACATACAAAGGCCTAACATTGAAGTAGCACCTTCAGGCGTTCTACAAGCATAAATTACATATCTCATTTCTCAGCCACCTATTACACGTTTGAAGGCCCTGGAGCACCAGGACAATGGAATTACCCACAAAATGACTCCATTTTGGAAAGCAAACACCCTAACATATAATCTGTGAGGCATAATGAGTCTTTTGAACGGTTCATTTCTTTCCAGAAGTTGTTGGAAAATGTGGGGAAAAAAATGAAAATGCATTTTTTTAACAAAGTTGTCCATTTATAAAATATTTCCAACATAGCAAAAATGACACCCCAAAATACATTCTGCTACTCCTCCTGAGTATGGCGATACCACATGTGTGAGACTTTTACACAGCCTGGCCACATACACAGGCCCAACAGCGAAGTAGCACCTTTAGGCGTTTTACGAGCATAAATTACACATCTCATTTCTCAACCACCTATTACACTTTTGAAGGCCCTGGAGCACCAAGTCAATGCAATTGCCCACAAAATGACCACATTTTGGAAAGCAAACACCCCAACGTATATTCTATGAGGCATTTATAAGTCTTTTGTATGGTTAAGTCTTTGAAAAACGCGGAAAGAAAATAAAAACACTTATTTTTACACAAAGTGGTAAATTTATAAGCTATTTCTAACACAGCATGTACATAGCAAAAATTGTTCGTCCCGAGTATGGCAATACCACATGTGTGAGACGTTTACACCGCCTGGCCACATAGAGAGGCCCAACATGCAGGGAGCACCATCAGGCGTTCTAGTACTCTTATGGGCTGCAGATAGGTACTCGGGTACTCTGATGGATTATTATAAGGTACTTGGATACTCTGATGGGCTTATAAAAAGTTCTATGGTACTCCTGATGGGCTGGTGACAGGTACTCTGGTACTCTGATGGGCTAGTGACAGGTACTCGGGTACTCTGATGGGCTAGTGACAGGTACTCGGGTACTCTGATGGGCTAGTGACAGGTACTCGGGTACTCTGATGGGCTAGTGACAGATACTCGGGTACTCTGATGGGCTAGTGACAGGCACTCGGGTACTCTGATGGGCTAGTGACAGGCACTCGGGTACTGGGGCTAGTGACAGGTACTAGGGTACTCAGATGGACTGGTGACCAGTACTCGGGTACTCTCAGCTGGTGACAGGTACTCGGGTACTCTGATGGGTTGGTGACAGGTACCCTGATGGGCTAGTGACAGGTACTAGGGTACTCAGATGGGCTAGTGACAGGTAATAGGGTACTCAGATGGGCTAGTGACAGGTACTAGGGTACTCAGATGGGCTAGTGACAGGTACTAGGGTACTCAGATGGGCTAGTGACAGGTACTAGGGTACTCTGATGGGCTAGTGACGGGTACTCGGGTACTCAGATGGGCTAGTGACAGGCACTAGGGTACTCAGATGGGCTAGTGACAGGCACTCGGGTACTCGGGCTAGTGACAGGTACTAGGGTACTCAGATGGGCGGGTGACAGGTACTCGGGTAATTTGATGGACATGTGACAGGTACTCGGGTACTGTGATGGGTTGGTGACAGGTACTCGGGTACTGTGATGGGTGGGTGACAGGTACTCGGGTACTCTGATGGGTGGGTGACAGGTGCTCGGGTACTCTGATGGGCTGGTGACAGGTACTCTTTACTACGGGGGGGCAATCAGTGTGATTGGTGCACACAGTGAGCGGTAACAAGCTGTTACCGCTATCTCCTCACACACGATTGGTGTGTGAAGAGGAGAACCCGGTAACAGCTCGTTACCGCGGATTGTTGTCATTCCGTGACCGGCTGTGATTGGACACAGCCGGTCTCGTGGTAAAGAACCAATATCATTGGCTATTTACCCTGATTGGGGTTGGGCTTTGTCCGAGGGCCAAGCCCGAACCCCGATCGCCACGCTGCACGCCGCCGTTTATGGTCAGAAGTGGCCAGCTGTGATAGGACACAGCCCGTCACGTGGTAAAGACCCACTTTTATTGGCTCTTTATCCCGATCGTGGAAGGCTCATGTGTGCCCTGTGCAGCTGTAACTCCCTCCCAAAGAATGTGCTGGATGAGGCATTAGTGGCAAGGACATGATATGACTACACGTATATCATAACAAAATGTGCAAAGTTAATGAATCTAATGATAAACAATGTGATCACAATTATGAAATCTATAGGTCTGGTAATAACTTGATGTGCCGTCCATGACGTGAGAGTAATAAAATTGTTAAAATCAGAAATGAATACTCCAGTGATTCTAGGTCAGCGGTAGTGAATATATTTGCACTTAAGTGTCTGATCTGGCTTCTTTTTCTTGTAAAGTCCCCTTTCTGGTCTTACACTCTTGGTGGTGTTCAGAACTTCCTTCCCGTGTGGGCTAGTTTTGACCTTTTGACTCACCCAGGATATCGTTCTTCCGTCCCTGTATCTGGCTCTAGATCATCAGAAGGGGGTCTCTCTTCATTGCCTGGATGTAGTTCAGGCTGTGAGAATTTTTCGCTACTGCTGCTTCCTTCAGAAAGAATGTCTTTGTCATTCATAACCGGCAGACCTAAGTGCTCAATGTAAAATATTTTTGTTGGAGTTTATTTAGGGATACAGGTCCCACCCCTCTGTGGGTATGATCATGATCTCACAACCTGAGGCATGCTGTAGGAGTAGGATGGGTTATCCTAGTCTGTCAAAAAAAGTTTGTTTGCCATTGTCCAATCCCGTAGAGCAGTGGTTCTCAACCCTGTCCTCAAGTACCCCCAACAGGCCATGTTTTTGAATTTCTCTTAGAGAAAATAGCTGTCCAAAATACCAAGCCATTGACTCTGATTTAAAGCACCTGTGCTAGATAAAGAAAAACCTGAAAACATGGCCTGTTTGGGGGTACTTGAGGACAGGGTTGAGAACCACTGCTGTAGAGGACCGTATAATTCAATAGTATTTGATTTCCTGTGTCCATCAGTGGACTTAAAAGAAAATAATTTTACAAAAATCCTATTTTATGTACCAAGGTTGAAGTTTTTTTTATTATTTAATTAACCCATATTCATTAGATGCGTATAGCAAGCTAATCAAAATCATCTCTGTGTCTTTGACCAAAAAAAAGTAAAACAAAAACAATAAACATGGGTCTAGGTACTCCTGTTTCATTTGTATGGTTTCCTAATGAGTGCTTTTTTTTTTCTCTTGCAGGTGCTGTTCCAACTGTAACAGCTAAAATAATTGGAGATGTAAGTAAAGTGATGTTCTATATGAGAACGTTGTGACATATTTTGTATCAAGCATTTATCAATATTTAATTTCTCTTTCAGGCAAGTACCCAAACAGATGCCCTAAAACTTCCTCCTTCACAACCCCATAGAATTCTCAAGAACAAAGCTATACTGTGCAAGCCAATCTCCCAGACCAAGGCCACCTCTTGTAAACCTCACACACAACACAAGGAGTGTCAAACAGGTATAAGTAAAACTGGTGCTTGGTAGGGGTTCATTAATTTTCTAACAAAAACATAAATATACATTACATTTCAGCATTACTGCATGTACCAAACAGAAGAGAAGTATAAACCTGATAAAAAAAAATGTGTTTTTGTAAATTTATATGTACTGGCAGAAGATTGCCCATTCATTGAACAGTAAAAAGTACAAGAGAATCAAACTTGTGCTTGTTGTAAAAAAACAAACCGCCTGCACTGGCAATTGTACCATTTGTCCACTGTCTTACCATTTCATACAGTGTTGCTGCCTCTGCTTTTATCATTGACCCCCATCCCCAACTCAGCAATGCCTCTGCAATTTAGCAAAACATTTTCTCTGCCAAAGATTTCATGCTGCTAAACCGTACATTGTTCCAGTGTATCTCATTGTTTGTTTCCATCCCCAAGTCAGCAGTGAAATATTTTCAATATCACTCACATTCTGACTCCACAGTGCTCCTGATGGCAACTGTTATCAGTCTCAGGTCATCCCAACAGTGCTGTTAGAAGTATCCTTGTACTTCCACCCCTGGCTCAGCCACACGTTGTACTTTATCTTTGATGCAGAAATGATGTCCCTGGAGAAAAGGACTCTAGTCCACCCCTAAACACTGTCCCCATTTTCCAGCTCATCAGAAGTACCTTAAGCTGTTACCCACCCAAAATTCAGTTAGGCTTCCCCGAAACTGCCAAATGGCATAAGACTGAACATTTATACAAGGTACCCTGTGTACATTTCCACCAATAAATGTTAGTTTATACATATATTAATATCCATACATTGAGAATGTGTAGGTATTCTTTTGGAAGGAACAAGCATATAAATGTCATATAGTAGTTCTTTGAGAAGTTCAAAATTTGACATGACCTCTTGTTTTTTTATATGATATATCTGTTATATGACTCTTTTTTATGTATTTCTCTGCAGAGGATGATGGAAAACCACAGATTTTGGTGATTCCTGTACCTGTGCCAGTGTTTATTCCTGTTCCCATGCACCTGTACACCCAGTTTGCCCCAGTCCCGCTAAGTTTACCACTACCTGTGAGTTTCTTTTCTGGTCGACAATGTTAGAACTCTCCTGTAAAGCCGATTAGTACAGGGCAAGACCAAATCTGCCCTCTTTGTTTTCTTTGATATTTGCCAGAAATCCAGTGATGTCCTATGCACTCTGCAGTGTGTTTTCATAAATATGAAAGCTCACTTCTGTGAACTACAAAACGCCTTCACGTGTGTTATATAGGTGAGGAGATGCCCTCTAGTATCAACACACTTTCTGCTTTAGGGTGACCATGCTTCTCCTTCATTGATGGTTAATCAATGCTGCGACCCTAGGATAGGAAGTGTGTTACTGGCAATATCACCAGGTGAAGAGCGGGAAAGAAGGTGGGGGGGGGGTGAACTGTTGTAGCCACCACATCAAAGCACTGGTAAGCTGCAATATATTGTTTTCTTTTTGGGCTTTGCTCCACTTAAAATGTAAACTAATAAAATTCAGATAAGTGCTAATACAATGTAAACCTATATAGTAATTAAGGTTTACTTTTTTTATAGATAGCTATTACTATATCACTAATGTATTGTTGCATTCTTGGCTAGTATTTGGCTATAAAGGGTCTTTTGGACCCGTGTAATAAAATCATGCCAAAGTGCGTCAAGAACAAAGGCATAGTAATATGTATTTATCTTAATAAAGCTAACGAAATGTGTTATCTAATGAAAAGTAGCATTTTACCTGTGTTGGTTTGCTGCAGTGCCATTGTGTGTTGTGGTGCAATACCTTTGAAAAAATGCTGCAGGTTTATTTTCCTGTCCACCCCTGGTGCTTAGGCATCCCATTAAAAATTAATGGGCCACCATAATGCAGCACACTAAAGCGGACAAGTGCGAACTAGTGATTTCTCTAGTACAAAAAAGCTACTACCATTTGTTTTCTGTACCTTTACTCAGACTGTCTTTTATATGTATGATTTGAGCTCTGGATTGCAATTGTCAAATAATTTGTAAAGTATTTTTATGACCTCTCAATCAAATTAATTTGTAGGTTCCAGTTCCGATGCTTATCCCCACAACTCTAGACAATGCTGATAAAATTATAGATGCAATTGAAGACCTCAAAGAAAAAGTTCCATCAGATCCCTTTGAGGCAGACATACTCCAGATGGCAGAAATGATTGCTGAAGATGAAGAAAAAGAGAAAACATCACATGGAGGTGAGCAAGAATTATGGGAAGGGCTGCTGTTAGAAATCACGGGGCCCCGTACAAACTACCTGACAGGGCTCCCCCCGAAAGTAACAAATCGCTAAAATGCCATGGTCACAATGGTATGCTTTGCAGCCATGGCAGAAATTATAGCCTTGCTACTGCCGCCTCCTGACATCTGTTGTGTTTTTTTTTTTTACTTTCAATTGCTGAATGGCAATTTTAAATTGTGAGACTGCATTGCAATTGTGAGCCAAGTATTTGGCTTCAAAGTGAAGAGTGGCCCCATTGAACTCAATAAGAAAATGAATACCATAGGCGTGCGCACATAGGGTGAAAGGTGTGCCTGGGCACACCCTAATCACCCTGTACTGTGCAGATTCCCCTGCTGCCTGGCTGCAGAGAAAGGGACTGGGGAATGTTTGTCTCTATCTCTGTCTCTGATATGTCACCAAAGCCCCCCCAGCAGGGCTCCTAAATAAAATGGTAAAACAAATAAAATATAATGTTGTAAAAAATACAAAATTGTAAAAAAAAATAAAATAAAAATAAACTAATGACACCTATCTCTGCGCTCCTGACACTGTCCTCTTCTCTTCAGACACACATACACACTCATGTTTGTTTACACTCTGTAGTGCAGACCCTAATGCAATAGGCTGCACACACCTATGGCGCTCACTATCAAACTCTGCAGCCTGCGTTAAAAATGCAGCAGCTGTGAAGTAAAGCATCACAGCCATGGCATGCATACAGCCCTGTCAGACTAAAAGGTGTCCTGACCATCTCCCGATCAGTGCTCTCAGCCAATGGCTGAGAGCACTGACCGAAGTGTTGTGGCGGGGGGGATGTCCCCTGTCAGAACACAATAGAACAGCAGGGGAGATCACCATACTAACATATGTGGTAGTACAGTGGCTCTGACCTGAGGTGTCAGTTATTTTTTTTGCTCAGCCCGCTGGTTGAGAAAAAAAAAAAAAAAAACCCAGCAGTGTATGCGAGGCATTTGGCCGCATTCACATTTGATGTTTTCTGGATGTGTGACAAAGTGCACAGGTAACGGGAGTTTTAGGAAATGCACTGCAAATGCGCATATCGCTTCTGGTGCCATTAATTGTTAATGGCTTCCCAAGTGCAATTATCAGACCTGTTTTTTTTCATGTGGCAAAGCTGCATGCCTTAAAAGGTGCTAGAGCCTCTGTAATGTGTTTGTAACACATATGGAAGCCCATTCAAGTGAATAGGCTACCCTATGTGCAAAAAAAAAAATGTGAAAAAGGTGAGCAGGAACGTGTATAAAGGAGGCCTTAGGGGTGGTTTATTGAAAATGCTGGGCAGCTGCCAGCTGGAGAGAGAAATGTATCCACTGACTCCTAGCTCACTACTACCTGCAATAGTAGGAGGGCTCTTGGTATATTAACCCCCTCTCTAAAATAATGACCACTCTCTCACTTCACTCCAAGCAGCAACCCCCCCCCCCAGCAGAAGCACTGCTCCATCCAAACCCTGGAGTTCACACTGAAGCGATGAGAGCAATGATCTGGAGGGAGGGGGAGCAAGCTCCATGCTCATTCATCAACACTGACAGGAGATAACACTGCCAAGTGCCGACTAAGGACCAGGGAGAGACAGAGGGGGAATTTCAGGAACCGCAGAGGCAGAGACTCTGCAGCCGTCTCCTTCTCCAGATCGGGACACTTTGTGTATGTTTAGAACGGATCCCTCTGCAGAGCTGCTGGAGGGAGAAAGCTGGCAGCACTGCAGGGGATCCATAGGGGTTACCGTGTTACAGAGCAGTACAGCCAACTCACCTCTCCTGCAGGCTCCCCAGCCGGGCCCCTCTTCTGAAGTGACAGAGCTCGGGCCCCCTACTGGAGGGCTGCCTGTACTGCCTTATCAGAGGCCCTGATTGTAGGTGTAGTGTGAAGAGCTTTGGCAAAAGTAGAGCTTGGTATTACCATAGTAATTTTCATTGATCTCTAGAAAAACTTGGTTGATAGGCATGTTTCTTAATCGTTCATTGACGGACGCAGCTTCTATTCTTGACATGTGGGTTTATGCACCTTTCACTAGCAGTGGACTAGGCAGAACATAGTTCAGCTCAAAGCAGACACAGCCCCTCCCAGGGGACAGTCCTCACTTGGCATAATCCCTCCTGCCATGCTCAGCAACTCAGTTTTTTCTGCCTAGTGCAAGGAGTAAGACTTGGCTCCCTGCTGGGATCTGCGGTTCCCCATTTTTTTTTTTTCTTTCTCAAGATTTCTGATGAAGAATGCAATCAAGTAGCCAGCTGGGTGACAGGCTGGATATCCTAGATCCAGGGAGTCTCCCCAGCGCGGCCGACGGATGCGAGCCAACCCTTAGCTGCCCGCGGGGTCGGCCACGTCGGGCCTCGTTCCGTGCAGGGCGGGCCGGCGGGTTAAACGTCCCGCCAGCACACCTAGGACCGGGCCCCCGGAGTCCGTGTCACGGGTGATGCGTGGCCAGCAGCTCCCCCCAAACCGGTGGGTTGGCAGGTCTGCCTCGGGTGGCTACCCGCTGCGCTCGTCCAGAGTGGCGAGTACGATTTTCCACCCCCCGACGGGTAGTGTCCCCCTTCCGCCCCCAGGGGGCTGTAGCATCTCCCTGCCTTGCTGTGTTCCCCTGGATGGGCTGCGGTGATTGGCATGTTAGTCACAGCCGCCATTTACTCTTCCGTTCACTGACAGACGCAGCCTTCTTATGACACGTGGGGTTATGCTCATATCACTAGGAGTAGACTAGGCGAAAATAAAACAAAAGCATAGGTTGGCCCCTCCCAGGGGGCTGTCCTCACCTTAGCATATAATCCCCCTGCTCTGCATAGCACATCAGTTTTTAATTGCCTAGTGCAAGGAGTAGACCTGGTTCCCTATGGGATCTGCGGTCTCCTGAAGATTTTTTCTGATGAAGACTGCTATCAAGAAGCTGGCTGGTGGTATAGAGGATATCTAGAATCCAAAGCTTTCCCCAGTCCGGCCAACGCTATGCGAGCTACCCTTAGCGGGGGCCCGCCGCATAGCGCCCGTTCCGTGCGGGCGGCCAGTGGCTAAAACCCACTAGAGCCCAGTGACTGGTTCGCTTGTCCTGGCCAGCAGCATGCCTCTCTATGGGAGGTAAGTCTGCTCCGGGTGGCTACCCGCTGCGCCCGTCGGATTGGTGAGTGGACCTCTCTTCCACCCTAGGGACGCGGAGAGTGGGCACCTGGGCAGCTTCTGTGGTAGCCGGCCGGTGGGGGTCCATTAGTAGGGACACACTGGGTGGTACCCCTTTGAGGATTATCTCTCCCCCTCCCCCCCGCAGTACCACACCTTGCACTGACCGTTCGGAGCACTGCGTTAAGCGGTTCGCCGCCATTCGGTGTGGATCACCGTGCCTTGCACTGACCGTTCGGAGCACTGCATTAAGCGGTTCGCCGCCATTCGGTGTGGATCACCGTTCGTTCGCCGCCAACCGTGCCATTTTCCTATAAAGCTCTGCTTGTGTTAATGGCAGCATCCATTTGTTTGGTAACCATGTGGTTTTCAGCCTGTCCTCTGGCGGCCCCCAGTGGTCGTTTTTGTTATTACAGGAAGGGTTTTAAAAACGAAAGTAGTACTTCCGGTTTCACTTGGACAACGTGGCTGACGCTCGGTGGTGCAGGCTCTTGAAGTGCAGTGGATTTTTGGGCATTGCTCTTTCCGGTCACAGTGCTGAGGCATCTAAAACAGCAAGTATGGCTGGCTCTCCCTGGTTGCTGGTAGCGGTGGGTGCAATCCTCCCGGGTCTCCCTGGCGGGGTAGAGGTGGTGGTCACACAGTGGGGGTGCCGGACGGCTGGGATGTCGTAGGCCGGCAATGCTATGGCAGGGGTACCTGCGGATCAACAATCCGCCCCAGGAACCTTGGTGTCCTTGGAACAGCTGAGGGCGGTTTTTGGGTAATTCTTTCCCCGGGCGGGGGACCCGGGGGGCCCCAAGAAACGTGCCCCCTCATTCCTCAGGGGAGGATTCGGATCCAGAAAGCACTTCGGTGGTCACACCTGTGGACCTATCAGAGGGTGAACTGCCCTCAGACAGCGAAGGTGATCAGGGGGCTCCTTTTTCGTGTGATAAAGCCATAGTGGCCGCTCTGATCACTGATATCCGCAACTCCATGCGGCTTGACCAAGCAGGGGAGTCGCATGAGTCCACATATATTTGTGGATCACTTAAACCCCTTAGGTCCCCTAGGGCTTACCCTTATGATCAGGTGTTTGAACAGGCGGTGTTCAAGGAATGGCTGCGACCACCAAATTCCTTTGCTATTCCTAAAAGCTTTGCTGTTCGCTACCCCTTTGAGGATAGCTTTACTAAGAGATGGGCTTCCCCAACGGTGGACCTCCCAGTGGCCCGTCTGAATAAGGCAACGACCATTCCCTTGGAGGGGTCGCCGTCTTTTAGGGAGGCGGCCGATCGCCGCACGGAGGCAATGTCTAAGGCACTGTTCTTGTTGGCTGGGTTAGCCATGCGGCCGGCACTAGCCGCTGCAATGGCGGCACAATCTCTTCACGAGCATGCTGCCACACTACACACTGGTTTAACTTGTGAGTGTGCACAGGATGAGGTGCAGCGGGCACAACATTTAGAAGAGGGTCTCCGCTACATATGCCATGCTGCTTTGGACCTTCTTCCCATATTGTCAAAAATGTTGGTTTTTGCAATTGTTATCAGGCTGGTACTGTGGCTCCGCTCTTGGTCGGACGACCAGGCTTTAAAGAAAGCTCTTGCAGATCTTCCCTTTCAGGGAGGGCGTCTGTTTGGCCCACAGTTGGATGAAATCATTAAAGATTTCACGGGAGGGAAGAGTACTTTCCTTCCAGTGCCGAAGCAGAGGGATTTTCGCCGTAGGCAGGGCCCTGTTTCTTCAGGTCAGGAGAAGTATTTTCGGGCACCCGGCTCAGCGGGTAAGGGCTTCAAGTCCGGTAAGGCTGCCTCTGGGCACAGTAAAAAGCCTTGGCAGCATAAGTCCGAAAAAGCGAAGGATAAATCAGCCTCCGCATGATGGGTTGCCCCCGCCCGATTCCCGGTTGGGGGGCCGTTTGCTGGGGTTCGCAGACTGCCCGCATCACCAATCGGTGGGTACTGGAGGTGATGTCCTCCGGGTACAGGATGGAATTCATCTCTCTGCCCCCAGAAAGGTTCTTCCCTTCAAACTTGAGACTCCCCCAGGGGCGTCGGGAGGCGCTTCTAGGCGCCATTCGGGCGCTTGCCGAACAGGGAGTGGTTGTACCGGTACCCATGGTGGAAAGATTTAACGGGTTTTACTCAAACCTCTTTTGTGGTGCCCAAAAAGGGCGGTGTCAGGCCAGCTCTGGACCTGAAGGCATTAAACACGAAGAGATTCAGGATGGAGTCCATCCGCTCGGTCGTGGCCGCCCTGCACCAAGGGAATTCATGGCGTCCCTGGATATCAGGGACGCGTATCTCCATGTTCCAGTTTGTCACCGTCACCAGCGTTTTCCACGCTTCGCAGTGGGGGACCTGCATTACCAGTTTGTGGCACTTCCCTTCGGGTTGGCTTCATCTCCCCGGGTGTTCACCAAGGTGGTGGCCCCGATGCTGGCGCAGCTGAGACAGAGAGGAATCGCGGTAGTAGCATACCTCGACAATTTACTCCTGAGAGCAGAGTCTGCTGCGGCTCTGGAGGAGAATGTGACAATTACGGTGTCCACGTTAGAGGAGTTCGGTTGGCTAATCAACCTGCAGAAGTCATCGTTGACTCCATCCTGCCGGCTGGAATACCTGGGTCTGATTCTGGACACGGTGCAGGCAAGGGTGTTTTTACCACCAAACAAGCTCCTGACATCTCAGGCAGCAGTGCGAACCCTGTTATCACACCAGTGGTCCTCCTTACGGTTCTGTATGCGAGTGTTTGGGCTCATGGTGTCGACTTTCGAGGCGATACCTTACGCCCACAGTCACACTCGGCTCTTGCAGAGGGCGATTTTGTCGCAATGGGACAAATCTCCCCTATCCCTAGACAGACTGATCAAGTTGGATCATCAGTCCCGAGGATCCTTGATTTGGTGGATTCCGGCTCCGGCCCTAAAGTTGGGAAAATGTTTTCTCCCCCTCAATTGGTCGATAGTAACGACGGATGCCAGCCTATTCGGCTGGGGAGGGGTCCTGGGTCAGTTCTCTGCCCAGGGTCATTGGTCAGTGCAGGAAGCTTGTCTTCCAATAAATGTACTGGAACTGAGAGCGATCAGACTTTGTCTGTCCCGTTGGTCAGAAAGGCTGCGAGGCCTCCCTGTCCGGCTTCAGTCGGACAATGCCACGGCTGCAGCATATGTGAACCATCAGGGCGGAACAAGAAACTTGACAGCCGCGGAGGCGGCTCTGATCCTTTGGTGGGCAGAACTTCACGTGCCAGCTCTCTCTGCAATCTACATCCCAGGCGTGGAAAATTGGCAGGCGGACTTTCTCAACCGCTGGACTCTGGATCAAGGGGAATGGTCCCTACATCCAGAAGTGTTCCGCCAGATTTGCCTCACGTGGGGCACACCAGAGGTGGACCTCATGGCCTCCAGGTTCAATCACAAGGTACAGACCTTTGTGTGCAGAACAAAAGATCCGTTGGCGGTCGCCTCGGATACACTGGTAGCACCCTGGGGTCGGTATCGGCTAATGTACATCTTTCCTCCTCTAAAGCTTCTACTGCGGGTTCTGCGCAGGGTAGAAGCAGAGGGAATCCCGACAATCCTGGTAGCTCCGGATTGGCCTCGGCGTCCTTGGTACGCCAACGTAGTACGGATGGTGGCAGATGTCGCGTGGCATCTTCCACTTTGCGAAGACCTCAGGGGCCCATCTTGCACCCTGCTTTACCCTCGCTGGCTTTGACAGCTTGGCTATTGAGTCCCAGGTGTTGAGGGATAGGGGTGTCTCGGACTCCGTGATCCCTACTATGATTGAAGTACGTAAAGGTACCTTACGTAAGATTTATCATAGGACCTGGAAGGCCTATATTACCTGGTGGGAGGCAGGGGGTTGGAACCCCCGCTCTTATATAGTGTCCAGAGTACTGACTTTTTTGCAGCAAGGACTGGACAAGAACCTGGCGTTAAGTACGCTTAAGGGTCAGATTTCGGCCCGGTTCTTTTTCAACGGCCCTTGGTGTCTCATTCATTGATCCGTACATTTGTACAGGGGGTACATCATGTGGCTCCTCGGATACGGTCGCCTCTGGCACCGTGGGATTTGAATCTGGTGCTTTCTGTGCTGCAGAAACCACCATAGGAAAAGATTTTTTTGACATTCCCTTGTGACTGTTGTCGCAGAAAGTGGCATTTCTGGTTGCTGTCACATCCGCTAGGCGGGTGTCTGAGTTAGCAGCGTTATCCTGCAAGTCACCTTACTTGGTCCTTCACAAGGACAAGGCGGTTTTGCGACCTTCCTCTACGTTTCTTCCGAAGGTGGTTTCTTCTTTTCATTTGAATGAGGATATTGTTCTTCCCTCATTGTGCCCACACCCGTCGCATCCCAAAGTAGTTGAACTGCATTCTTTGGATGATGTGAGGGCTTTGCGGGTGTATTTGTTTTCTACAGCTTCTTTTCGGAAGTCTTATTCTTTTTGTGCTGACGGAAAGG
>BLSH010042605.1:201383-213317 GCA_018402905.1 Glandirana rugosa
ACCGCCGCCTATCGGCTATCTGATGAAGACTGCTATCAAGTAGCCGGCTGGGGCATAGAGGATACCTCGAATCCTGAAATCTCCCCAGCACGGCCGACCGATGCGAGCTACCCTTAGCTTTAGCGGGATCTGCCGCATCGTACCCGTTCCATGCGGGGGGGCTAGTGGGTGAACCCCACTTGCGTCCAAGTGACCGGGCTGCGCTTGCGTCCAGGGACGTTTGGCCTACAGCATCCCTCCCCACCTGAGGGGAGGAATGTCTGCTTTACAGGTTCCCCTTTTTGTTTTGGTCTGTTTTCACCCCCTTCCCGCACCCCCGCGCTAAAACCGCCATGCGGCTATCCGCCGCCATTTTGCCGTAGCCACGGCCATTTTGTGGGCTATTTTGGTCTCTAGTGATTGCTCGGCGGCCATTTTGCCGTAGCCGCGGCTTGTGTGGAGCATGCTTTGGCCTCTTGTGACCGCTCGGCAGGCGGTCAAGCACTCCTACTGGGACGCAGCGCTTGAAGGGCAATTATTAAACCGCAAGTATAGCTGGCTCTCCAGCTCTCTGGTGTCGGTAGCGGTGGGTGCAGTCCTCCTGGGTATTCTCCCGGTTGCTCTGTGGGGCTGTCAGGGCCTCTTGGCCTAGCACAAGTGTTCCGGTGGCACAATGGCGGCTGAACCTGCGGGTTCTTCTCCGGAGGGATCTGTGGAAGCGCACGCTGCGCTGGGTCCTTTGGTTCCCCTGGATCAGTTAACGTCCATATTGGGGGAGTTTTTCTCCCGGGGGGTGCCCAACCGTGCTAAGGGAGTGGCTAAAAAGCGCCCCCCCCCCTCCATCTTCAGGGGAGGATTCTGAACCGGAAGGGGCCTCAGTGGTCACGGGGATCCCCGTGGAGCTCTCAGATGGTGAACTAGAGCCCTCGGATGGTGAGGAAGACCAGGGGGCCTCAGTGGCGCACGAGAGAGCGCTGGTGGCCTCCCTGATCACCAATATCCGTGCGTCTTTGCACCTGGGCCAGGCCGGGGAGTTGCAGGAGACTGCCTAAGTTTGTGGGTCCTTTAAGCCATCTCGGTCCCCTAGGGCATATCCTTATGCTCAATTTTTTGACCAGTTGGTCTATAAAGAATGGCAGCGTCCGCAGAATTCCTTTTTATTGCCCAAACGCTTCGCTGTACGCTATCCCTTTGAGGACAGTTTCGTGCAGAAGTAGGCATCCCCCGCAGTGGACCCTCCGGTGGCTCGCCTGAATAAGGCGATGACCATCCCCTTGGAGAAGTCTCGCTCTTTTAAGGATCCGGCCGATAGGCGGACGGAGGCGGTATCCAAGGCACTGTTCCTGGTGGCGGGGTCGGCCATGAGACCAGCTCTGGCGTCAGCCATTGTGGCGCAATCACTTACGGAGTGTGCGACTAAGTTGCACAATGAGTTGGGCTGCGGAGGCGTCACAGCGGACGGACCATCTGATACAGGGTCTCCGGTACCTGTGTGACGCGGCCTTGGACCTGCTCCCCATGCTGTCTAAGGTGTCTGTGTTTGCAGTCATTATCAGACGGGTGCTGTGGTTACGCTGTTGGTCGGGTGACCACGCGTCCCAAAAGGGCCTCGCAGATCTTCCCTTTCAGGGTGGTCGGCTCTTTGGGGCACAATTGGATGAAATCATTAAGGATTTCACTGGGGGGAAGAGTACCTTTATTCCGGAGCCCAGACGGCGGGAATTCCGCCTTAAGCAGGGTCCTGCATCTTCGGGCCAGATGCGTTTTTTCGTGCGCCTTGCGCAGCAGGCTGGCGCTCAAGGCCCGCCAAGTCTGCCCTGGGGTCCGGTAAGCTGCCCTGGCAGCGTAAGAACAGAAGGACAGAGGAAAAGTCCTCTTCCCCATGAATGGTTGCCCCCACCCGACTCTCGGGTGGGGGGCCGACTTCTGGGGTTCACAGACAGGTGGACTGCCCGCATCTCCGATCGGTGGGTGCAGAAAGTGGTGTCCTCCGGGAAGAGTTCAGCACTCTACCCCCAGACAGGTTCTTCCCATCGGACTTGAGACTCCCTCAGGGGCGTCGAGAGGCTCTCCTAGGGGCTGTTCAGACGCTCTCCGACCAAGGGGTAATTGTGCCGGTACCTCCGCTGGAAAGATTCCGCAGCTTCTATTCAAATATTTGTGGTGCCCAAAAAGGGTGGGGTCAGGCCAGTTCTGGACCTAAAAGCGCTAAACCACTTCATGAAGGCGTGGAAATTCAGGATGGAATCTGTCCGTTCGGTCGTGGCCGCCCTGCACCAAGGGGACTTCATGGCGTCTCTGGATATCAGAGACGCGTACCTCCATGTTCCCATTTGTCCCCGACACCAGCGCTTCCTGCGCTTTGCGGTGGGTAATCTACATTACCAATTTGTGGCACTTCCCTTCGGTCTGGCCTCGGCTCCTCGGGTATTTGCCAAGCTGGTGGCTCCGGTGCTGGCGCTATTGAGGCAGAGAGGCATTGCAGTGGTAGCATACCTCGACGACTTATTCCTGAGAGCGGAGTCTGCTTCGGCCCTGGAGGAGAATGTGGCTATCACCATGGCCTCGTTGAAAGACTTCGGCTGGCTTATCAACCTGCAGAAGTCAACGTTGACCCCGTCCTGTCGACTAGAATATCTGGGTCTGATTCTGGACAAAGAGCAGGTGAATGTGTTCTTACCTCCGGCCAAGTTGCTGACACTGCAAGCAGCGGTGCGAACCCTGCTGTCACGCCAGTGGTCCTCCTTACGGTTCTGTATGCGGGTGTTGGGGCTCATGGTCTCGGCCTTCCATGCGATACCTTACGCCCAGAGTCACACTCGGCTCTTACAGCGAGCGATTCTGTCACGGTGGGACAAGTCTCCGCTGTCCCTGGACCAGCTGCTCAGATTGGATCATCAGACCAGGGGATCGTTGACCTGGTGGCTTCGGGCCCCGGCCCTAAAGTTGGGAAAGTTGTTTCTCCCCCTGAATTGGTCGATAGTCACGACGGACGCCAGCCTATCAGGCGGGGGGGGGGGGGGGTTCCTGGGGCAACTGTCTGCTCAGGACCATTGGGGCGGCGCAGGAATCCCGCCTTTCGATAAATGTGCTGGAGCTCAGGGCGATCAGGCTCTGCCTCTCCCACTGGACGGTAAGGCCGCGCGGCCTCCCGGTTCGGGTTCAGGGCGGAACGAGGAGCTCGGCAGCGGCTGCGGAAGCGGCTCTCATTCTGCGATGGGCAGAACTTCACGTGCCGGCAATCTCCGCCATTTACATTCCGGGCATAGAAAATTGGCAGGCGGATTTTCTCAGTCGCCAGACGCTGGATCAGGGGGAATGGTCCCTACATCCAGAGGTGTTCTGACAAATTTGCCACAGGTGGGGCACGCCAGACGTGGACCTAATGGTGTCCAGGTTCAATCACAAGGTGCAGACCTTCGTGTGCAGAACAAGGGATCCGTTGGCAGCCGCCATGGACGCGTTGGTAGTGCCGTGGGGTCGGTACAGGCCCCTCCCCTCAAGCTTCTACCGCAGCTACTGCACAGGGTAGAAGTGGAGGGGATTCCGACAATCCTGGTAGCTCCGGATCGGCCTCGACGCCCTTGGTACGCTGACGTGGTGCGGATGGTGACAGATGTTCCCTGGCGCCTTCCGCTATGCGAAGATCTGCTGTCACAGGGACCCATCCTGCACCCTGCTTTACCCTCGCTGGCTTTGACGGCTTGGCTATTGAGTCCCAGGTGTTGAGGGATTGGGGTGTCTCTGACTCCGTGATCCCTACTATGCTTAAGGCGCGCAAGTGTACTAAGTGCAAGGTTTATCATCGCACCTGGAAGGCCTATATTGCCTGGTGTGAGGCGGGGGGTTGGAACCCTCGCTCTTATGTTGTGTCCCGGGTGCTTGTTTTTTTGCAGCAAGGCCTGGATAACAAATTGGCATTGAGTACTCTCAAGGGTCAGATTTCGGCTCTGGCGATTCTCTTTCAACGTCCCTTGACGTCACATTCGCTGATACGTACATTTGTACAAGGTTTACGCCATGCGACTCTTCGGGTAAGGTCGCCCTTGGCGCCGTGGGATTTGAACTTGGTACTTTCTGTACTGCAGAAACCGCCATATGAGAAGATCAGGGACATTCCCTTACAATTGCTGTCACAAAAGGTGGCTTTTTTGGTGGCCATTACATCCGCTAGGCGGGTGTCTGAGTTGGCGGCGTTGTCCTGCAAGTCTCCCTAGTTGGTCCTTCATAAGGATAAGGCGGTCCTGCGACCTTCACCTTCATTTCTACCGAAGGTGGTTTCCTCTTTTCACATTGAGGATATTGTTCTCCCTTCATTATGTCCCCACCCGTCGCATCCCAAGGAGATTGAGTTACATTTTATGGATGTCATGAGGGCTTTGTGGGTGTATTTGGCGGCTATAGCTTCTTTTTGGAAGTCTGATGCATTGTGCTGACAGAAGGCCTGCGCACAGGGTTGGCGGCCTCTTCAGCCACCGTTTCCCGTTGGATCAGACAGACCGTGACCCATGCGTATACTGTTCGGGGCAAAGTTCCCCCTTTTCCGCTCACGGCTCATTCCACCAGGGCAGTTAGCACTTCCTGGGATTTCAGACACCAGGCTTGGGTGTCCCAGGTGTGCAAGGCGGCTACTTGAGCGTCGGTGCACACTTTTGTTAAGTTTTACAAAGTTGATGTGTCGGCATCCGCGAATGCTGCTTTTGGCCATAATGTTTTACAGGCGGCGGTGTAGGCGCGGCTGGCGCTTCCTGAGAGGATTCTGTTGGGTACAGTTGTTGTTGTTTACCCACCCCTCTTGACTGACACTGCTTTGGGACATCCCCACTTGTCAATGAAGGGCTGCGTCTGTCAGTGAACGTAAGAGAAAATAGGATTTTATTAAGAACTTACCGTAAAATCCTTTTCTCTGATTTCATTGACAGGCGCAGCACCCACCCCTCTGTGTTGCGTTTGTACGGCTTGTTACGAACTGATATGCTATGCAGAGCTGGGGGGTTATATGCTGGAGTGAGGACGGCCCCCTGGGAGGGGTCAGCTTTCGTTTTTTTTTTTCTTTTTTTGCATAGTCTACTCCTAGTAGGATGTGCATAAACCCCACTTGTCAATGAGAGGGCTGCGTCTGTCAGTGAACTCAGAGAAAAGGATTTTACGGTAAGTAAAAAAAAATCCTATTTGACTCACCGTAAAATCATTTTCTCTGAGTTCATTGACGGATGCAGCACCCACCCCTCTTTCTTGAGTTTGTACTGCTTGTTACGAACTGAGTTGCTTAGCAGGGTGGAGGGGTTATACCAAGTGAGGTCTGCCCCCTGGGAGGTGCTGTCTGCTTTTAGCTGAACTGTTCTGCCTAGTCCACTCCTAGTGAAAGCTGGCATAACCCACATGTCACGAATAAGAGATGCTGCGTCCGTCAATGAACTCAGAGAAAAGGATTTTACGGTAAGTCAAAAAAAAAAAAAATTCCTCATATTTTTGGTAAAAAAAACAAGAAAAAAAATTGCAATCTGCATTTGATTGGTTGGTGCAAAAGTTGCCGCATTTACAAACCATGAGATTTCATTTCTCGCGTTTTTACAAATTTTTTTTTTTTGTTATTTTTTTATCTTGACTGTGATATTGGGGCAGACGTTTTTGACACTTTTTTGGGACCAATGACATTTATACAGAGATCGGAAATTTAAATGTCCACTGATTACTGTATAAATGTCACTGACAGTGAAGGGGTTAACCTGGGGGGGTGCTCTAGGGGGTTAACTGTGTTGCCTGGGCGTGTTCTAACTGTGAGGGGGCTGGGCTGTCAGGAGCATGAGGGCTCTAACTGATTCCAGTGACAGGGATCAGTAGATCTGTCATGCTGCCTGACAGCGCGGGGAACCGCCATGTTTTTTAGCTGTGGCCAGCAATCTCGGCTCGCCGGTGGACATCGGGTCTGCCCGAGGCACGGACACACTTCTGCAGAGTGCGGTGGGGTCGTTTATAGACAGCGATTCGCCCAACAGCGCCACTCTGCAGCAGTAGATCCTATGCGAGGCAGTCGGGAACCGGTAAAATGACAATTGCACAACACGTTTGGTATTGAAGGTGCATGTAAATCTAACAAGTCCACTTCCATGGCAGATGTTACCAAGTAGAGGGAATGAAGACCAGAGATCTCTCACTGATCTCCGTTAGCGAGAATGAACACTGAAGTGATGTGCATTATGCCACTTCCGATTAAGATGGTCCCTTTCCCCAACAACAGAGGCCAGTGAAAAAGCTATTGGAGCACAAGCTGCACTCTGTTAGCGTCAATGGAAAGCCTGTGAGACATCAGGGGTGTACATGTTGTAAATCTCTTCACACACCAGCCACTATTCGTAGTTAACGCTAACCTGATGACCTGTAGGGGCTTTTAACCACCTCCCACCCGGCCACTGTACATATACGGCCGGGTGGGAGCTTCCCCATTCTGACAGGACGTGTATTTACGTCCTGCAGAACGGGAGCTCGCAGCGCGGCCACGAGCCGCGCTGCTGCTGCATCCTGTGATCATTATGATCACAGGTGACTAAAAGGGGGGTTCCTGCGCTAGGATATAAAACCTTATACTTGACAAGATAGTAAACTTTGAGACTGCTGCCCTCCAAACCTTTCCCTGCTAAGCAAGGTAAGAATTGCTAAAAATAAATTTGTATTTAGGAATGGCGCTGTCTCATTAATCAATAAATCAATGTATTCATGGGTGTGTCTATTGGTTTATAAAGTGCAAGTGTGCAATATTGTTCGTGAATCAAAAATCAAATGCTCTATTGGTTTATAAAGTGCAAGTGTGCAATATTGTTCGTGAATCAAAAATCAAATGCTCATTATGATCACAGGATCCAGCTGAGCAGAGATCGGGATACGGGCGCAGTGACTGGCCCTCCCGATCATGTGACAGCTGTGTCCAATCACAGCCGTCACATTGTAAGCAGAGACAAACGTCTCTGTGGCAGTTCTCCTCCCGTCGAGCTCAGTGAGAGCACAGTGCGGTGGGGGAAGGGGGGGAGCTGCAGCTCTGTGACAGCTTTCTGCCTGATGATGATTTCATGCAGAAAGCTGTCACAGATCGCCCCCCACACAGTGCACCAAGCACACGGATACCCCTGTCCCCATACATATAAGTGTCCCCATAAAACAGCCCCCAAAACATCTGTATGACCCTCATCACATCTGTCACCATACACAACATCTGTCACAGTCCCCAAACATCTGTCTGTCCCTGTCACGTCTGTCACCATACACAACATCTGTATGTCCCTGTCACATCTGTCACAGTCCCGAAACATCTGTCTGTCCGCCAACACCAAATAAACTCAGATTTGGGTTATTTTTACCAAAGAAATGTAGAAGTATCATTTTTGGTCAAAATTTATGAAATTACTTATTTGTAAAATTTTATAACAGAAACGCAGAAAAATGCATTGTTTTTTTTTTTCAGTCTTTTTTTAATTTATAGCGCAAAAAATAAAAAAACCCAGGGGTGATTAAATACCACCAAAAGAAAGCTCTAAAAAATGATAAAAATTTCATATGGGTACAGTGTCGCATGACCGCGCAATTGTCATTCAAACTGCAACATCGCTGAAAGCTGAAAATTGGTCCGGGAAGGAAGGAAGTGCCCAGTATTGAAGTGGTTAAACCATAGCCTATTGAAAATGTTAAATACCGAAGTTATTGTTTCACAGGCACGCACAATTTTAAGGTGTCTGTTTACTCAGCACAACCTCATCCCACCTTTTACATTTATTTAATGCCTGCTATCTACTGTATTTTTTCAGCAGAACCTCATCTGTTATATTGTGATAAAAATTAGGTAATGATTTGCATGTTTTGTGTCCGAAAATTAATTTAAATGTTTTTCTTTTACAGAAAGTTTGCACATGATAAATTGCATTAGTACCGTATAACATAAAAATTTGGAGCTACAACTTCTTTACTTGCTTATCCAGGGCCTCTGCTTCTAAAAACTATATAATGTTTGGAGGTTTTAACCTGTCTTCAGGTCGAAATTGATACCATAATCATACAGTACAGGACACCGGCTGGCTAAACACTGGCAAAGCTTTGAACATGCCCCCTTGGGCGAAACCCTATAATACAAATATGTGGACCTCAGTTTTTTGCTACTGTTCTAAGGTGATGGACCTCTTCTCCCTTATAAAGATGTCGAAATAGAGAGGGTTGGGACTTTAAAATGAGGCATGGCATGCCTCCATCCCTATATATATTTGAAAAAGGAGAGGGTTTTGGGACTTTGAGTGAGGTGCATAATATGCAACCAGTGTAGGTAAGATGAGTATAAGCATATTAAAAAGTCTTATATACACACAGTAGAAAATTCCTTACTGGCATAAATACATATGAATAGTGATCTATTGCCCTTTTGGAGATGTTTCTATACCGAACTAGTAACAATAACCGTAGAAGCAGTGCATTTGGATCGGGCGCCCACCATGGCACTGAGTAGAATGAGTGTACTTAGCTGCAGGGTACTATACAGGTCCAGAGCTATTCCTATGGTCCCCGGACCCTGAACACCCCCTCCCACTGCCCGGGGCTATGCCCACTGTCACAAGCAAGCCTTGACCCATACAAGGACCAGCAGCATAGAAAGGTAAGACAAGTTCAGCCTGTTATTGGACTGTTACTGTAGCTTCAGGGCTCATTTATACACAGGCTAGGTTGGCCCGTCGGCCATGGGAAAGCGCTGCATAACGTTCCTATCCTGAATGCGATTCTTCTGCATTCAGAAGAGGACCGTTGAACCTCCCCAAACTGCAGCAGCTTATAAACTCTTGTAAAAGCCCATGTGTGCATAGACACATACTTTTGAGTTGCGTTTAGGAGCTTTGGTAAAAACCACCAAAAGCTCCTAAACTTGTGGTGCACTTGTTAGGGTCTCCTGTATATTAATTTTTCTGTTAAAACTATTTTACAGCCTATAATTAAGGTTGAATTTTCACTGTGGAGTGTTTAAACTTTCAAACTTGGTGGTAAAAATTCCACTATTCAGAGCGCAGTCTAGATGTTACATCACACAAAGCTCGAACTATTACTACCACTTCTGCCTAGAGCCCTTACAAGCTACTAGGGCACTTCCTCCCACCCTTTCAGAGAACTTTGCTACAAAACGGTCACCACCTGTATTACTATGCCTCTTTCTGCTCCTGTTCACATCGAATGTTCTACTTCAGCGAGATTTCATGTGTGGCTTGCCGACATCGGTGTGTATTCATTCTCAGATGTCACTGAAATTACCAAAATTGGTGCAGGAAGCTTTTTCAAATCTGTGCAAGTTGGAGTCACACCGATTTGAACAGTTCCATAGGAACTGTCAAATAGCATGACAAGTCGCACCAGTGTGAACAGGGGCTTTACGAACAGACTTACCCCATTTCTGAACCCTATTTCGTGAGTACCCTATAGGGCAAGGATATTGAATTAAAATTAATGGAGGTCAGTAAAATTTTCTTCCAGCAGAGGACCGAATCTCACACTTGTGCTATGACTCAGATTCTCCACATCACAGCCCAGCCCATCACAACTTCTCACTCCTTTTACATCACAGTCCCCTTTTACATCAGAGTCCGCTCCCCCTCCTTACATCACAGCCCCTGTTTACATTGCAAAGCAAAAAGGAAGGCATTTCTAAGTGCAGTATTAAAAGCTAAAAACACTTGTAAGAGGTATGTGGTAAACACGCTCATCATAAGTAATGCATCGTTCAGCGGGGTGCCTTCTGGAAGTTGACAGCTGCAGAAGGTGGGCCGGCCGACCAGCGGTGGAGAGCAATGTATTATTGATCCAGGAAGTAAAGCCACGCTGTCAGGGCCAGTGTGGAACGCAGTTATGCAGAAGTGATGTCAAAGGGGGGTGGTGATGCATTTTGGAGCATGCTCGATCGCTCCTCCATATCCATAGACTGAATGCCAGAGAAAAACGCTTATAATGCCGACTGGGGCTGGGAAATGGGTACTACTAAAAGCTGTTAATATTGTTAATGACTTAAATGACTAAAAGGCTAGCTGCGAGAGCGACACAGATACAATATATATACACAAACAAAAAGGGGAGAAACAACCTGAACATAATAGTAAGTATGGCAAGTGGAGTACATACACAAAATTAGTGGAATACAAAAGTGTTGACGATGGGACCACAGGTCCCAGCAATAACATTGGGTGTAAAAAAAAAAACATAGACTCCGGCTTGAAGGTGAATGATACTTTTAGAAGGGAAGCATGTGATAGTGTGTGTGTGTGTGTATATATATATATATATGTGTGTATGTATGTATGTATGTATATATATATATATATATATATAATATTATATTCAGACAGGCGCACACACAGGCGCACACAGACTTGTGCTCATAAGTTTACATACCCTGGCAGAATTTGATTTCTTGGCCTTTTTTCAGAGAATACAAATGAAAAAACAAACTTTTTTCACTCACGGTTATTGTTTGGCTGAAGCCATTTATTATCAGTCAACTGTGTTTACTCTTTTTAAATCCTAATGACAACAGAAACTACCCAAATGATCCCGATAAAAAGTTTACATACCCCCTTTAACATCAATGACAGCTTGACGTCATTTGTGGATGAGGCTCTTTATCTTCTCAAATGGTAAAGCTGCCCATTCCTCTTGGCAAAAGGCCTCCAGTTCCTGGAAATTCTTGGGCTTTCTTGCATGAACTGCATATTTGAGATCTCCCCAGAGTGGCTCAATTATATTGAGGTCAGGAGACTGAGATGGCAACTCCAGAGCCTTCACTTTATTCTGCTGTAACCAATGACAGGTCGACTTGGCCTTGTGTTTTGGATCATTGTCATGTTGGAATGTCCAAGTAGGTGCCATGCGCAGCTTCCTGGCTGATGAATGCAAATGTTCCTCCAGTATTTTTTGATCACATACTGCATTTATTTTGCCATAAATTTTGACCAAATTTCTGTGCTTTTTGTAGCTCACACATCCCCAAAACATCAGCGATCCACTTCCGTGTTTCACAGGCCTTTTTGACTCCTCTCCAAATGTAGAGTTTATGGTTGTGGCCAAAAAACTCAATTTTGGTCTCATCACTCCAAATGTCTTTGTGCCAGAAGGTTTGAGGCTTGTCTCTGTGCTGTTTGGTGTATTATAAGCGGGATACTGTGTGGCATTTGCATAGTAATGGCTTTCTTCTGGTGACTCGACCATGCAGCCCATCTTTCTTCAAGTGCCTCCTTATTGTGCATCTTGAAGCAGCCACACCACATGTTTTTAGAGAGTCCTGAAGTTATTTGTGGGTTTTTCTTTGTATCCCGAACTATTTTCATGGCAGTTGTGGCTGAAATTTTAATTGGTCTACCTGACCGTGGTTTGGTTTTAACAGAACCCCTAATTTTCAACTTCTTGATTAGAGTTTGAACACTGCAGATCGGCATTCTCAATTCCTTGGATATCTTTTTATAACCCTTTCCTGTTTTATACAGTTCAATTACCTTTTCCCACAGATCCATTGACCATTCTTTTGCTTTCCCCATGACTCAGAATCCAGAAATGTAATTAGTGTGTATGTATATAAAAGGTCAATGAGTCTTTGGACTCCTGACAGACCCTTGCACCTTTCATCCAGTGCTGCACTGACGTTTCTGAGTCATGGGGAAAGCAAAAGAATTGTCAAAGGATCTGCGGGAAAAGGCAGTTGAACTATATGAAACATGGAAGGGATATAAAAAGATATCCAAAGAATTGAGAATGCCAATCAGCAGTGTTTAATCTAATCAAAAAGTGGAAAATGAGGGGTTCTGTTGAAACCAAACCACAGTCAGGTAGACCAACTAAAATTTCAGCCACAACTGCCAGGAAGATTTTTTGAGATGCAAAGAAAAACTTACAAATAACTTCAGGTGAAATACAGGACTCTGAAAACATGTGGCGTGGCGTGGC
>BLSH010042605.1:267250-278073 GCA_018402905.1 Glandirana rugosa
TGTAAGTCGTCGGGGACGCCCCCATGGCGATGTGTGTACGTTATCACTTTACAGTTAAGCGATAGAGAAATATACCATAAATGGAGTTTTTGGTTTTTACAAGACATTTATGGGGAATTTGACATAACTTCAGTTAAGTGATTGCCTGTATTTATTTATTTACACAATTTATTCATCGCCAGGTCTGTACGCTATTACTTACGTAAACAAAGTAAAATCGACCAATAATTGGTGTTGTCATGGACCGTGCTTTTGGGGGAAGGACAGGTCCGGTAAAAAGTCGAAAGTCGCGATAGTGTGAAATGTTGCATGACTGAGTAATTGTCATTCAAAGTGTGATAGCGCTGAAAGCTGAAAAATGGCCTGGACAGGAAGGGGGTTTTCGTGCCAGGTACTGTTGTGGTTAATAACCAGCTAAAATGAAACAAATGCATTCATTATCGCATGTCTGGACCGCTACTTATTTAACACATTTATTTATTTATGTCCGTTAGTGAATTGACTTCAATACAGTTTAAGGGGTATTTACAGAACATTTTTGGTTTTTGAGGTAAATACCATATAAAGAGATAGCGAATTGACATTTCACTATTGCATGTGTGTAGCGGTACCCCCGCAGGGGCTGCTGAATGTTGTGGTTCACCTGTCACCCTGCCCAGCCTGGAACTCTCTTCTCAGTCACTCAGAGACATAGAACAGTCCATGTGCTTTGTTTTTTTTTGGTTTTTTTTTGGTTTATTGAGGGGATTGAACTTGGATGGGGAAAAGGGAAATATGGGATGCCCAGTAAGATTTTGTGTAACTTGCTTTTGATTACTATATGCTCTCCAGTCTTCTCTCCAGCGCAACCCTTGCTTCAGACCTCTTTAACTTCACTCCTCCTGCACTACTCTTGCTCAGCAGCGGCTGGTCAATGAGGGGCGCAAGAAAAAAAAAAGTCAGCCTGACCCCCTACAGGAGGCGCCATTATATTGACTTTTTTTTCTCAGCTCCTTGCTGTCTGCTGACAGCAAGTAGTGAGCCGATTGGTCAGTCATAAAAGACTATGTATGTGTGCTGACCAGGCGCACACACATAGTCTAATTGGCTGCCCTGAGCCAGTGATTGACTGGCATTGTATACGGTGGGTGGGGGCGGGACTGTGGCAGACATGCTGGCTGCATAATTACTCGCGCAGGCACAGCACTCCACCGGGTTTCAGTCCCGACTCGGGACTCCAACGCACTCTTCGCTCGCCGGACTCTGCACACTGCCAGCCCACCTAAGAGATGGGGAAAGTGCGGGGGGGGGGGGGTCTGTCAGTGCCGCAAGCCCCTATCTGGGGCTCTGTATGCTGCTATATGGGGACTCTGTATACTGCTATATGGTGACTCTGTATACTGCTCTCTGGGGCTCTGTATACTGCTATATGGTGACTCTGTATACTGCTCTCTGGGGCTCTGTATACTGCTATATGGTGACTCTGTATGCTGCTATCTGGAGTGCTGTATACTGCTATCTGGTGACTCTGTATACTGCTATATGGTGACTCTGTATACTGATATATGGTGACTCTGTATACTGCTATCTGGGGCTCTGTATACTGTTATATGGTGACTCTGTATACTGTTATCTGGGGCTCTGTATACTGCTATATGGTTACTCTGTATACTGCTATATGTTGACTCTGTATACTGCTATATGGTGACTCTGTATACTGCTATCTGGGGCTCTGTATACTGCTATATGGTGACTCTGTATACTGTTATCTGGGGCTCTGTATACTGGTATATGGTTACTCTGTATACTGCTATCTGGGGCTCTGTATACTGCTATATGGTGACTCTGTACACTGCTATCTGGTGGCTCTGTATACTTCTATATGGTGACTCTGTATACTGCTATCTGGGACTCTGTATACTGCTATATGGTTACTCTGTATACTGCTATCTGGTGGCTCTGTATACTGCTATCTGTGGCTCTGTATACTGCTATATGGTGACTCTGTATACTGTTATCTGGGGCTCTGTATACTGCTATATGGTGACTCTGTATACTGCTATCTGGGGCTCTGTATACTGCTATCTGGTGACTCTGTATACCCCTATCTGGTGGCTCTGTATACTGCTATCTGGGGCTCTGTATACTCATATCTGGTGGCTCTGTATACTCCTATCTGGGGGCTCTGTATACTCCTATTTGGGGCTCTGTATACTCCTATCTGGGGCTCTGTATACTCCTATCTGGTGGCTCTGTATACTGCTATCTGGTGGCTCTGTATACTGCTATATGGTGACTCTGTATACTGCTATCTGGGGCTCTGTATACTGCTATATGGTGATGCTGTATACTGTTATCTGGGGCTCTGTATACTGCTATATGGTTACTCTGTATAGTGCTATATGGTGACTCTGTATACTGCTATATGGTGACTCTGTATACTGCTATCTGGGGCTCTGTATACTGCTATATGGTGACTCTGTATACTGTTATCTGGGGCTCTGTATACTGCTATATGGTTGCTCTGTATACTGCTATCTGGGGCTCTGTATACTGCTATATGGTGACTCTGTATACTGTTATCTGGGGCTCTGTATACTGCTATATGGTTACTCTGTATACTGCTATATGGTGACTCTGTACACTGCTATCTGGTGGCTCTGTATACTTCTATATGGTGACTCTGTATACTGCTATCTGGGACTCTGCATACTGCTATATGGTGACTCTGTATACTGCTATCTGGTGGCTCTGTATACTGCTATCTGTGGCTCTGTATACTGCTATATGGTGACTATGTATACTGTTATCTGGGGCTCTGTATACTGCTATCTGGGGCTCTGTATACTGCTATCTCGTGACTCTGTATACCCCTATCTGGTGGCTCTGTATACTGCTATCTGGGGCTCTGTATACTCATATTTGGAGCTCTGTATACACCTATTTGGTGGCTCTGTATACCCCTATCTGGGGCTCTGTATACTCCTATCTGGTGGCTCTGTATACTGCTATCTGGTGGCTCTGTATGCTGCTATCTGGTGACTCTGTATACCCCTATCTGGTGACTCTGTATACCCCTATCTGGTGATGCTGTATACCCTATTCGGTGATGCTGGGCTGTATACTCCTGACACAATGGGTGGAAACTATAAGGGGTGGAGCTTATGAGAAGTGGGAGGGGTCAAAAGGAAGGGCAGGGTCTGGCGCCCCCCCATCCTAAAATTTCACCAGCCGCCGCTGCTCTTACTGCAGACCATTACTCCTCCAGCACTTTACTTGCTGCAGTTCCCCCCGACCAGCTAGCACCACGTGGTTGCGCCTGACACTAGCTCAGCCAGGCCTCAGTGAATTTGCAGGCAGGGACCCCGGGCCCCTATGGTGTAGAAATAGTTCCGGTGCTAGCTGTCCTCAACACGGTTACTGATTCCAGTCAGCCCTCTTCACCTGCCAGTCCTCTTGGTTGCAGGTGCCCAACTCCACTGCCCCTATCACCACAGTCCACTCTTCTGGTTCTTCACCCATCTTTGACTGCAAGCTCCCAGTCCTCCCAGGCATGCTTCCCTAGTAGGGTTGCCACATCATCCCTTTAATCCAGGACACATATGAAATATACAGGTTCTGAAGCTCATTTAATACAGATAAGGCACCAAGTGAGTTTAATTATCACCTTAATCAGCCACAGAACCTGTGTAATTAATATGTGTCCTGGATTAAAAGGACGATGTGGCAACTCTATTCCCTAGTCCTCCTGACTGCACCTCACTCACCAGCCCTCCTGGCTGCGACCAGTTGTCCTCCCTGCAGTCTCTCAGCAGTACACTCTTCCGCTGTCCTCTCTTTGCTCTCTCTTGTGCCTCCGGCCCAGAACCTTTCCACGTGTTCTTGAAAGTGGTCCCAAGCCCAGGCCCAAGGTCACCCCCCTCAGATTGGGGAGCTCCCTCTAGGTCCCGCCAGCCTCTGCACTCTCCCACTCCATCTCTTCCACCCGACAACTCCTCCCCAGCTGGGTATTTGAGGAGGCCTGCCCCCTGCCAATCCAGGTTTGGGATTGGTCAGGGCTCCTCAAATTACCCCAGCTGGCTCCACCTCCCATCTCCGCCTCTCTTTCCAGGAAGCATCAGAAGCCTCTGGAAAGAAGTGGGAGGTCCAGATGACACCACCTGTGAGTCACCCAGCACTACCCTGAGCCACTCCCAGCCCAGAATGAAAACAAACAGGCCTATTCACCAGCTAGGCCTGCCTAAATTTTCCTACTCTGCAGAAAAATCTAACTTCTAGCACCTACTTAAGTAGAGGGTGCTACATGTGGTATTTGGGAAAATTGTGTTCAACTAAATACTGCATGCAATCTACTTTAGTGAATGGAGCCCCACGTGCAAACGCACTCCTGAGCCAGGCTGTGTAAGGTCCACAAACAGTGTGGCTCACGCTGTTTTCAGTGAAAACTTTGAATCCAGGAAGAGAGAGCAGAGGAGCTGCAGACAAGCACAGCACTTGATTGAGAGAGGGAGGTGGGGGGTATGGGTAGTGGAAGTTTTTTTTTACCTTAACCACTTTCTAACTCCCCCCCCCCCAGGATTTAACGGGATCTCACATCCCACTGGCAGTTCGGATCAGCCAGCCAGCGATTCCGGCTGGATCGGCTTTGTTCGACTCCTGGTTATGGTAACCCGAAAATGTTGACCTGACAAATATCAAAAGCATTCTAACACATCCATCTTGGTGTGATTAAATGCTTTTAAGGGCAGAGGAGGGATCTGGGGTCTATCTCCATAAAGAATACCTGTCAGGTGCCTAATGCTATCACAAGGGATATTTAGGGATATTTACTGTACATTCCTTGTGACAGCAATAAAAGTGGTAACAATTTTTTTTTAAAGGGACAGTATAAAAATAATGAAATAAAATAAATAAATTATCTAAAAAAAATGGTTTTAAGTGCCCCCGTCCCCCTGTGCTTGTGCGCAAAGGCGAGCGTACTTGTCGATCTCACATGCACACAAACAGCAATTGTCCGACACATGTGAGGTATCACCGCAAACGTCAAATCATGGGCAGTAATTCTAGCACCAGCCCTCCTTTCTAAATCTAAAGTGATAGCTTGTAATGGCTCTTAAACTTTGCCTATTAATAGTAAAATGTATAAACTGCAGTTCCCCGCTCTCACAGGGGACATAACACTGATCTACTGATCCCTGTAATCGGGATCAGTTAGATCTGTCATGCTCCTGCCAGCCCAGCCCCCACACAGTTAGAACACGCCTAGGAAACACACTTAACCCCTTGATTGCCCCCTGCAGGTTAACCCCTTCCTTGCCAGTGACATTTATATAGAGTAATCAGTGGCTATTTTTAGCTCTGATCACTGCATAAATGTCAATGGTCCCAAAAAAGTGTCCAAAATGTCTGACATGTCCGACGCAATATTGCAGTCCCGATAAAAATTGCAGATCGCCGCCATTACCAGTAAAAAAAAAAAAAAATAGTAAAAACCCCATAAATAAATTCTCATGATTTGTAAACGCAGCAACTTTTGCGCAAACCAATCAATAAACGCTGATTGCGATTTTTTTTCCCCCCACAAATATGTAGAAGAATATATATCGGCCAAAACTGATGAATAAATTTATTTTGTCAGTTAAAGGGACGCAGTGCCGAATCTCAAAAAGTGCTCTGGTCCTAACGTGGGAAATCCTTCTGGGGCTGAAGTGGTTAAAAAAATGTATAATGTTTGGGAGTTCTAAGAAATTTTCTGCCAACAAATATTGATTGTTACATGTAAATAAAATGTACCAAAAAAAACTGGTCTTGCAGGGAATACATTAAAGAGGAGCCCCAGTCTGAAAAAAAAAATTAAAAGTCAGCAGCTACAAATACGGTAGCTGCTGGCTTAATATAAGGACACTTACCTGTCCAGGTATCTGGAAATGTCAGCACCCAGAGTCGATTTGTCAATCAGCTTCAGGTGCTGGCATTGTAAGTAATGGAAACCAGCAATGAAGCGTTCAGGCTTCACAGACGGTTTCCCACTGCGCATGCGTGAGTCACGCTGAGCTTTTTGAATGGTCCCACCATCTTCTGGGACCTGTGTGTGTCCCGGAAGGCAGCGAGGGGAAGAAGGAGGGGCAGGAAATGCTCGTAGATCGCCACAGCGATCTTACCTGGAAGTGGGAGCGGGTACCTGCCAAAACCGGGTTATTGTACCCAAATAGAATTTAAAGCGGTGTTCCACTGTTTTCTAAGTTTATTAAAAGTCAGCAGCTACAAGAAGTGTAGCTGCTGACTTTTAATAAACAGACACTCACCTGTCCCAGTTCAGCGATGGAGCCGCACGGAGCCTGGGATCTCTCCCCCTCCCCTGCGTGGCGCCGGCATTGCTACTGTGGGCACCTGGCCGTGATAGCTAGCGGCTTCACAGCCGGGCACGCACTGCGCATGCGCAAGTGGTGCTGCGCACCGTGATTGGTCCCGAAGACTTCTAGGATCTGTCCTGTGTCCCAGAAGACTTCGGGAGGGAGGGGGAAGGAGACCTTCCACTTCCGATCGCCTGAGGCGACCAGAACAGAAGTACCCGTTAAAATTGGGTATCCACACCCCCCTCTGCCCCAAACGCTCAGTTTCACCATCAGGAGCTGGGGAGGAGGTCTTAAATCAGAAGTTCCACTTTTGGGTGGAACTCCGCTTTAAGTTATTGTTTACCCTCAAATAGAGCTTTCTTTTGGTGGTATTTGATCACCTCTGCGATTTTTATTTTTTGTGCTATAAACAAAAAAACTGACAAGTTTGAAAAAAAAAAACAATATTTCTTACTTTCTGCTATAAAGCACGCCCAATAAAAAAATGTAAAAAATCGAATTTCGTCATACATTTAGGCCAATATTTATTTTGCTACATGTTTTTGGTAACAAAAATTCCAATAAGCGTATTTTGACTGGTTTGTGCAAAAGTTATAGTGTCTACAAACTATGGGATATATTTATGGATTTTTTTTTCTTTACTAGTAAGGGTGGGGTTCAGTGACTTATAGCAGGACTGCGACATTTCGGTGGACAAATTGGACACTAAGTGGCACATTTTGGGGATCAGTGACACCAATACAGTGCTAAAAAAATGCACTGTCACTGTACTAATGACACTGGCATGGAAGGGGTTAACAACAGGGGCAATTAAAGGGTTAAATGTGTTCCCTGGGAGTGCTTGCTAAGACCCCTTTCACACCGAGGTGCTGGTAAAACAGTGCTAAAGCGCCGGTCGTTTTGGCTGTGCTTTAGCTGCGTTTTGGTGCACTAGCAGGCTGCTTTGTTGGGTAATAAACCCTCCAAAAAGACCAGTTTTGTAGCACTTCCAAAGTGCTTTTCAAGTGATTTGGAAACGCTGCCCATTAATTGCAATGGCAGGGGCATTTTGGGAGCGCTATTTACAGTGCTCCTAGTCCCAACCCGCCCCAAAGATGCTTCGTAATGCCCCGCAAGCGCACCGCAATGAATGGGATGTGGTTTTCAGGCGCTTTACAGAAGCTATTTAAAGAGCTAAAACGCCTAAAAAGTGCCTCAGTGTGAAAGGGGTCTTACTGTGTGTGTGTGGGGGGGGGGGGGTGTGCTTTAACCGTGGAAAGGCAGAAATCTGTGTTTCTGCTAAGCAGAAACACATGATCACTGCCTTTCATTGTCACAGAATGGTGATCTGCCTTGTTTACATAGGCAGATCGCCGTTCTGCCTGTGTCACAAACAATCACCGGGGACTGAGAGACTTTGAGTTCACCGGAACTGCTAATTGGCTCCCGCTGTGTCCAATCACAGCTGGAGCGGGTTGCCGGCGGTATGCGGAACGGTAGAATCTCGTACAAGTACATGATTATGACTGTAGGAGCTGCCTTCCGGTGCAGTACATGTACGTAGGGCGGTTGGCAAACGGTTAACTTAAAGTGGTTGTCAACTTGTGACAACCACTTTAACCTACAGGTAAGCCTTATTATAGGTGCCCTGCATATCTTCTAAACCTACACGGTTCAGGAGATATGCAGTGTATTAGCTGTGCTGTTGTCATTTCGGCACATCCGCAGTGAGGAAACAGCCTCCGTGCCGTTTCATCACTGTGACTGTGCCGTGACTGGCGGCTCCTGTGTGCATGCGCGGGAGTGACGTCACGCGACTCCGGCCAGTCACAGAGCTGGAGATCGCGGCCCTGGAAGGAAGAGGGGCTGAAGATGGACACCGCCTGCACAGGTGACGTCGCAGGCTTCGTTTGCAGGTAAGTGGCACATAATGGGCTACTATGCGATGCATAGTAGCCCATTATGCTTATAATTTATAGGGGACTGTAGAGGAAGTAAACCCAATCTGGGTTTTCTTCCTCTTTAATAAGTTGAGCAGCCAGATAATTGGCTGCTATCCATATTAGTTAATATAGTACATTTTACTTATATATAAGTCTGGTCTGTTTAATTTGTGTTTCTTGTAGCAAGTGACTCCCACTGTGCCTCTTCCAGAGGACAGCCAGCTTTCACCCTAATACACATATCTACTCTATGGTGACTGTTGCCTAGCAGCACTCTTTTGCGACCTAGCGAGGAAGTGACGTAATGGCGAAACTGGAAGAAGCCGGAAAGGCCCGGATGTGAGTGCCGCCTGTGTGTCGCGACTCCGCGTGACTGAACTATCGTGACAGGAGAGGAGTTGGGCGCGGTTTGGTGGTGTCTTGAGGAGGAAGAGAGGTAGGTAAATGGCCGGCAAGGGGGACACCAGAGTGTGGGCAGACAACATGGCAGCCGGGGCTCATGGATGCTGCTGTTAGCAGTAGGGACTCCGCAGACCATTACTATGGTGATGCAGAGGCATGAAAGGATTGTGCTCCTCTATGGCCAAGTTATGTATGAGAGAATGGTGGCTACATCCAGGCAGCTCTGTGACCGCTTTATTACACGTCTCATAGGACGTTCTATTCTGGGATGAAGTATGGAAATAAATCCCACTGCCAGTCATTGGGATATGACAGCTTCCAGCTATGTTTTCTGGATTACATCTGTTTGAAGGCCCCTTTCACACTTGTGCGACTTCTCCTGTGATTTGGGACTGCATAGTCGCATAATAATTCGTACCCCATAATTCCCCTGTACTACTTTGGTCTGACTTTGATGCGAGTTGAGGTCCACAAGCATTCCCTGAAATCCCAGTAAAATCGTGGCTGCGAAAGTGCGGTAAAATCACGGCACTTTCAAGTCGCTGCAGTTTCAAAAGAGAAACACACAACATACAGAAAAAGGCAGTTTATTCTCCTAGTGCCTAACCTGCAGCCTAGGGGCCACCTATAGCGGTTTGGTATTTGTAGTACAGCCGAGAGCCCAGCAACCAGAGTATTTGTAAAGAGGTGTTTAAGCCCTGGTTCACATTGACACAATTTGACATGCCAAATTGGCCACAATTGCCAGCAATGGCACCGTCCAAATCGGTGCAGCGCCGCACTGATTTAGAAAAGTAGAACTACTTTTTGCGAATTCAGGTGCAATTTCCATTGACATCTGTGCAGAAACCCGCACAGATGCCTGTGAAATCGCCGCTGAAATCGGGACTAACATGCGGAAATGAAATGGTGCGCTGAACTTGGACCATTTCATTCCCGCACTCAGTGGGAACCAGGGCTCAAAGTTGATCTTCGGGTCACTTAAAGAGGAAGTAAACCCAGGTTGGGTTTACTTCCTCTGTATTCACCTGTAGATTAGAAGCACAATGGGCTACTATGCATCGCATAGTAGCCCATTACGCGCCATTTACCTGCAAACTAAGCCAGCAATGTCCCCTGTGCTGGCGACATCCATCTTCTGCCCCTCTTCCTTCTGGGGACGCGATCTGTGACTGGCCGGAGTCGCGTGATGTCACTTGTGCGCGGGAGCCGCCAGTCAGCAAGGAGGCCGTTTCTTCACTGCGCATGTGCTGAAATGACGTCGGCACATGCACAACACTGCATATCTCCTGGACCGTGCACGTTTGGAAGATATGCAAGGCACCTACAGGTAAGCCTTATTCTGGGCTTACCTGTAGGTTAAAGTGGTTGTCAACCACTTTAACCACTTCAGCCCCGGAAGGATTTCCCAGTTTGGGACCAGAGCACTTTTTGAGATTCAGCACTGCGTTGCTTTAACTGACAGTTGCGCGATCGTGCGACGTTGTACCCAAACAAAATTTGCATCCTTTTTTTCCCCCCACAAATAGAGCTTTCTTATGGTGGTATTTGATCACCTCTGCGTCACTTCTGATCACCGCTATAAACAAAAAAAGAGTAACAATTTTGCAAAAAAAACCCCCAAAAAATATTTCCTCCTCTTTGCTAAAATACAAATCCAAAAAAAAATATATATAAAAACATTTTTTTCTTCAGTTTTGGCCAATTTATATTCTTCCTCATATTTTTGGTAAAAAAAAATCACAATCGGCATTTATTGATTGGTTTGCGTAAAAGTTGCAGCATTTACGAATGATAATTTATGGGGTTCTTATTTTTTTTTTTTATATTCTACTAGTAATGGTGGCGATCTGCAATTTGCAGCGGACGTGTCGGACCATTTTGACACTTTTTTGGGACCATTGGCATTTATACAGCGACCAGTACGATGAAAATGCCCTGATTACTGTGTTAATGCCATTGGCAGTGAAGGGGTTAACCTGGAGGGGGCGCGCTAAGGGTTAACTGTGTTCCCTCATTGTGTTCTAACTGTATGGGGGCTGGTCTGGTAGGGGGAGGGGAGTGATCACGGCTTCAATATACAGGAAGCCTGTGATCACATCCCTTCCCCCTCTGTCAGAACGGAGATCCGTTCTCTCACTGCAATGGAGATCGAGTCTCCCCC
>BLSH010042605.1:294818-307001 GCA_018402905.1 Glandirana rugosa
GTGTCCTCTTCATATCAGTTTATTCGAAAATGTCATGGAGAGGAAATTGGAAGGACCACCATACTAATTCAGTCTCAAAACGCACAGTTTCGTCATGTAAAAAAGCGTATCTTTAAACCGCAAAATATAACATTCGGACATTAAGAATCCTTCTTGAGTGAATGAGCTGTGCAATGTGTTTCCTGTCAGGTGTGATGAGCTCCATCTCTCAAGGGCTGTCCTGGAAGACTCCTGGAAACAGAGTTACCGGTAAGTCTAACTCCGGTTTTTTTGATAATTCTCTTTAGTTATTATATTATAATTTATGATTTCGTTGTTTCAAACGTTAACATACCCGGGATGTCTACTAGACTCTTGTTTGGACAGATTTAAGTGAGTTCTTCCTAAGAATTACAGGCTTACAATATAAAACGCCAAATTTCTATGCGAAAAAATGTACTGCTTTGACACGCAAAACTCTGACTTAATCATACCACCAGGAAGGTTAAAGGAGAGGTACTGTAAAAGCTTATTTGACTATACTTCTCCTGTGGATCACAGGAGTGCAGTTCATTCTTCACTCCTGTGACCTGCTGACAGCGGGCTAAAGCCTGCTGTCGTCTGACGTCACAAAGCCTGCCCAGGCTGGGGAAAGATTGCGACCATATGGTGGGGATCCACCAAGTAGCCTGGAACGGATGTACTTTGTTCCGAGTCACTGAGAGCCTCAGCCGTTCCCAGTGCTCCAGTAACCAGCTCACTGAGAACTGAGTGATCAGCCATGTTTGATCACTCGGGTCTCAGAGCCAGTGGTGGGGGACAGACCGATGCTGCATCCACCTTGGTAAGTAGGATTTAAAAATAAACCCCAAGGCCTCATGTACACTACTGCTGGTAAACGGACATTTAGGAGTAGTTGGGCATTTTTTTTTCAGCTGCCCCTGAACTTTCCTCTGTTATCTTATCAGTACGTGTAAACAGGGTCATTTAGGCTTCATGCACACAGGCGTTTAAAAAAACAGCCAAAAAATGTCAGTAGCTTATCAGGGATGTTTTCAGCTTTTACCAGCGTTATATTACCGCCGTTTTTTCATGTTTTTAAAGGGCCAGCATTTTTTTTTTTTCCTCCAATTGGTCTAAAACATCCAAAAACATTGGGGGTTGACGGTTTTAAGCGTTTTTGGGTGTTTTTGGACGTTTTTAAGTGTTTGAACGTTTTTACAGCAAAAACCACAACAAAAAAACCCTCAGCTCTTGGGGTTTTGTTACAGCTCAAAAATGTCACTGCTAAAAACAGCTGATGACAGCCTGTGTGTGCAAGAACACATAGGATAATATGATGGAGGGTTTATTGACTGTAGAAAAAAAACGTCTGCAGCTGAAAACCGCTGCTAAAAACAGTCAAAAAACGTCCTGTGTGCATGAGTCCTTATAGTCGTTTCTAGGCAGTTGAGTTTAGAAGCATTTTTTGGAAAGCAAAAAAATGTGTTTAGGACGGATGTTCAGAGGCCAACTCGCATTAAGCAGCATTTTCGTTTATAGGCATTTTGTCATTTAAAAAAAAACAAAAACTCTTCTAGACGCAAACGCGGCTAAACTGACGTTTTTAAACCTCCGTTTCTAGCTGTCACGTTAAATTGCTCGGGAGAGGTTGAACAATGTCCTGTGTACATTAAGCCTAAAACTTCTCTTTAAAAAAAAAAGAAAAAAAGAAAACCGGCTGCTAACTTTTTTAGCTCGCTCCTAGATTTAAGCCAAGTTTGCCAAGCCCTCGTTTAGTGTCACTTTAATGGACTGACCAGATCACCCTTACTCTTACTGAACTGTTCATTAAAGTGGTTGAAAACCTCTGACATGAAAAATGAACAAAGCATATCCTTATATAATGTATACTTGCCTTGATCCAAAGAGTGTAATATGTGCCTGTAGTCTCCTTCTTCTATCTCCACGAGTCATTTTTGATAGGTTGTGCAGAATTCAAGGGATGGACTGAGATTGAGAGGGGGCTTCCTGTACACAGCCTGTGATTGACAGTCTCAGCTGTGCATGTTTCCCTATAAGGTTGTGTAGAGGGGGGGTATGTCCCTTCCCTTCGCTCGGGTCTCAGATTACACACGCCTTTTCTCTCTTTGAGCTGTGCAGTGTGTGACATCAGATCCCGCTCAGAAGCTGTCTAAATTATGGACTTTAACCACTTGCCGACCGCCAACCGCAGGTTGACGGCGACAAAGTGGTTCGTTATCGCAAATCGCCGTCATACGACGGCGGCTGCGATAACGCGCACTGTGAGCGCGCGCCCGCGCGCTCACTGTGTTCGGGGAGGGCCAGGGAGCGGGTGCGGCGGCTTCGATTGCCGCCGGCTACCCGCGATTGCCCCCCCCGGAGCGGAGGTCCGTGTATGTAAACACGGACCTCCGCTCTGTGTGAGGGGGAAGGGCTGTGATCACAGTCTTCCTGTACGTGAAGGCTGTGACCACTTCCCTTCCCCAGCCAGGGCAGCCCCCATACAGTTAGAACACGCCCAGGGAACATAGTTAACCCTTAGAGCGCCCCCTGCAGGTTAACCCCTTCACTGCCAATGGCATTTACACAGTAATCAGTGCATTTTTATAGCACTGATCGCTGTATAAATGCCAATGGTCCCAAAAAAGTGTCAAAATGTTCCGACATGTCCACTGAAATATCGCAGTACCGCTAAAAATCGCAGATCGCCACCATTACTAATAAAAAATAAAAAAAAAATAAAAACCCCAAAAATGAATTCTCATCATCACTAAACGCGGCCACTTTTGCGCAAACCAATCAATAAACGCCGATTGCGATTTTTTTTTTTATCGCAAATATGAGGACGAATATAAATCGCCCAAAAACGGTGAATATATTTTTTTTTTTTTGATTTGTATTTTAGCAAAAAGTAAGAAATGTGGGTTTTTTTGCAAAATTGTCGCTCTTCTTTTGTTTTTAGCGGCGATCAGAAATGACGCAGAGGGGATCAAATACCACCAAAAGAAAGTACAACGTCACACGACCGCGCAATTTTCAGTTAAAGCGACGCAGCGCCGAATCGCAAAAAGGGCTCCGGTCCTAAAGCTGGAAATCCTTCCGGGGCTGAAGTGGTTAAACAGATGCCTTAATTCTTCATGGCATAGATTGAACAAGGTGTTGGAAACATTCCTCAGAGATTTTGGTCCATAGTGACATGATAGCATCACGCAGTTGCTGTAGATTTGTTGGTTGCACACCCATGATGCGAATCTTCCATTCCACCACATCCCAAAGGTGCTTTATTGGATTGAAGTCTGGTGACTGTGGAGTACAGTGAACTCATTGTTATGTTCAAGAAACCAGTGGTGAGATGATTTGAGCTTTGTGACCTGGTGCATTATCCTGCTGAAAGTAACATTCAGGATTTTGTCACTTCTGGTTTGTTTTTGTTTACAAGCCATTACTGGCTTTTAAAGCAGCCAATAAAATCTATCTTGCTTTGACTTGCTGCGAAGGAGAGAGATTCCTCCATAAAGAGGACCTGGCATGGCACATGCTATCACAAGGGATGTTGTTCATCCCTTGGGATAGCAATAAAGTAAAAAACAAAGTTAAGGTACATTGTCAAAAAAAGAAATGTTAAATTAAATAATAAAATGTTCCAGTTTCCCCATGATCACATGCGAATGCGCAGTTAAGGTTCCTATTTAAACGGTGATCGCACCACATGTGTGAACTATCGTCACAAACGCCAGAGTGAGAGCAATAGTTCTAGCGCCTGACCGCCTGTGTAACACTAAACTGATAACCTGTAAATGCTGTTAAAGTGTTGCCTATGGAGATTTTTAGGTATCGTAAGTTGTCCCCATTCCACGGGCATACGTGATTTTAAATTGAGAGATGTAACATCATCTTTTATATTCTACAAAAAAACTGTGACTTTTATATTTTGTGTGAACTAACATTCAATAGTTTTTTTTTTTTTCTTAAAATGCTGCGCAAATATCATGGGACATAAAAAATTGCAACACCTATCATTTTATTCTCCAAGGATTTTGCTTTCCGAAAATGCATTTTGTTGTCCTGGAAGATGATTGGGGAAACCCCTACTTAGTTTTACTGGTGAAGTAGTTCTTGGAATCTTCCAGGACAGCAAGGCTCCTTCCCACCATATCTTTAGGTGTTTTATTTAAAAAAGTGTCTCTTGTGCACTGAGGGAGATATTCTCCTTAACCACTTCAATACCATGCACTTAGAACACTTCCCTACCAGACCAATTTTCAGCTTTCAGTGCTGTCACACTTTGAATGACAATTGCGCGGTCATGCGACGCTGTACCCAAAGTTTTTTTTTTTTTATTATTTTGTTCCCACAAATAGAGCTTTCTTTTGGTGGTATTTGATCACCTCTGTGGTTTTTATTTTTTGCGCTACAAAGAAAAAAAGACCAAAAATTTAGAAAAAGAAAAACGTTTTCTCTATTTCTGTCACAAAACTTTGTAAATAAGTACATTTTCTCCATCACTGATGGGCGCCGATGAGGCAGTACTGATTGGCACTGATGATAAGGCACATATGCAGCACTGATATGCATCACTGACGGGAACTCATAGGTGCCACTGCTGGGCACTGATAGGGGGCACTTGTTGGAAGCAGATGACAGATGCGCTAACGGGCCCATTCCCTGGTGGTCTAGGGTGACATCTGAAGTTGGCACTGAGTGCCATCCATGTTGGGCACTTTACCCTTTACCTGGTGGTCTAGGATCGGCTCCCTGGTGGTCAGGATCGGCTTCCTGGTGGTCCCTGGGCGCGTGCTGGCATGTTATCCTGCTGAATGTCATATGACACCCAGTCAGGATAACTGAACCACTTCCCGGCCGTCATTCTGCATACGGCGCTAGGGAAGTGGTTACAGTGGATGTAAACCTGATTCATGAAATTTGAGCTGGGCACATAGAGCTGCAGTGTTTTGTTATCTCTCTCCAAAGCCCGTGCCCCTTAGTGGTCTTCTGCTGTTCTTTTATCAGTCTGACAAGTATTCCATCACATATAATAGCAGCTGGAGTTTTATGTTGGGGAGGATGCTATAAATAGATTAGCACAGCTCTGAACTATACAGTGAACCGGAGCTGAGAGTCTCTACCTATGAGGAGAGGGGGGTGTGTGCCTTTTCTCCAATCAGCTGTCTTGGCTGTGTGCCCAAGACTTCACTGCAGTCTTAACCAGGAAGAGCACATTCTAAAGGATATATACAGTTGAAGACAGAAGATATACATGTGAAACTTTATATAGGGCGATTTTGTTCATCCCTGTGTATCATCTGCAGCTGTTCACTTCACTGGGTATATGGAGGGTTTACATCCACTTTAATCTTATCTGAAATATGAGGGGGTAGGAAAGATTTTTCACTGTTCTGTTTGGTTCCTTCCTCTGCAGGAAACAGTCATCTCTCATGTTGCTGACCTGGACAATTCCTAGAAGTACTGTTACTGGTAACTCACTGGAGATTTTTATTCTTATTTAAATGTGTGATAACTAAACGTGTTCTTTTGTTGTAAACTGCCCAAGAGGTATGTGCTTCCATTGTTGTAACTCTGAGATTAAATAGATTTCCAAGAGGAAGGCATCTGATGGTTTTTGTTGCAGATTAACCACTTAACCCCCAGAGCCCTTTTTACATTTGTTGTTTACAAGTCAAAATCATATTTGTTTGCTAGAAAATTGCTTACAACCCCCAAACATTATATATATTTTTTCAAACACCCTAGAGAATAAAATGGCGATCGTTGCAATACTTTTTGTCACGCAGTATTTGCGGTCTTTCAAGCGCAATTTTTTTGGAAAAAAATCACTTTTTTGAGTTAAAAAAAATAAGGCAACAGTAAAGTTAGACTATTTTTTTTTTTTGTATATTGTGAAAGAGGATGTTACGCCGAGTAAATAGATACCATACATGTTACTGTTGAAAATTGCGCACACTCGCGAAATAGTGACAAACTCTGGTACTTAAAAATCTCAAAAAAATTTTAACGATTACCAGGTTAGAGGTGCGGAGGAGATCTTATGCTAGAATTCTTGCTCACACTCTGGCGATCGCGGCGATGCCTCACGTGTGGTTTGAACACCGTTTTCATGTGCGGGTGCGACTTATGCATTTTTCTTTGCTGTGCGAGCTTGCGGGGGCGGTGGTGCTTTAAAAAAAAATATATTTATTTTAATTTTTTTTAACACTGTTCCTTTAAAAAAAAAAAAATCTGATCACTTTTATTGCTATCACAAGGAATGTAAACATCCCTTGTGATAGTAATATGTGGTGACAGGTATTCTTTATGGGGGGGTCTAAAAGAACCCCATTCCCTCTACACTTCACAGTATTCAGATTGCCAAAAACAGAATCTGCTTCGATCGGGTCTCCTTCGGTAAATTCTGGAAAGCGATGTCATAACGTCACTTCCGGTTTACTCGGCGGCTAACGGCGCCGTTTTAAAAAAAATGACAGTATTCAGAATCGCCGTTTTTGGTGGGATGGGGGGAATTTTTTTTTTTTTTAGGAACAGTGTTAAAAATAAAATAATTTTTTTTTTTTTTTTTTAAAGCGCCACCGCTCCCGTGAGCTTGCGCAGCAAAGAAAAACGCATAAGTCGCACCCGCACATGAAAACGGTGTTCAAACCACACATGTGAGGTATTGCCATGATCGCTAGTGTGTGAGCAATAATTCTAGCAAAAGACCTCCTCTGCACCTCTAACCTGGTTACCGTTAAAAAATTTTAAAGCGTTGCCTTTGGAGATTTTTAAGTACCGGATTTTGTCGCCATTCCGCGAGTGCGTGCAATTTTCAACCATAACATGTATGATATCTATTTACTCGGTGTAACATCCTCTTTCACGATACACAAAAAAATTGGGCTAACTTTACTGTTTTATTTTTTAACTCAAAAAAGTGAATTTTTTCCCAAAAAAACGCACTTGAAAGACCGCTGTGCAAATACCGTGAGACAAAAAGTATTGCAACGATCGCCATTTTATTCTTTTGGGTGTTTGAAAAAATATATATATAATGTTTGGGGGTTCTGAGTAATTTTCTAGCAAAAAAAATGTTTTTAACTTGTAACCAACAAATGTAAAAAAAGAGGGCCCCAGTTGGTGGTTAAAACCGGCGCCGCTAGCCGCCGAGTAAACTAGAAGTGACGTTGTGATGTCGCTTGTAGAAATTAACGAAGGAGCCCTGATCGAAAGCCAATTCCTGCTTCTGCAGGGACTCCAGGGGCCGGACGTGTCCGATCGGAGCCCTGGTCTCCCGGTGGGACAGGAGGCCAGAGAAGAGCGGCGGACGGTGGTGGGGGGTGTCGGGTGTCCCCTTCCGCTGCCTGGCATAACGACCAAGTGGCTCCCGAGCCGGATCGGCCATGATCACCGAATAGCCGGCCGTCTGCTCTAAAAAACGGTTCCGGCTGCAGGCTATACCCCGATGCATCCACTTAAAGCAGCCGCCGTTTATAAACGGCGATTCACGTTAGGTGGTTAACACATGCATGAACACATGCATTCATTTGTAAAAGATATACCATTACATGTGCGAGTGTTGCAATTCATGTTTTGCAAGTATGAGAGGTCACTTCTGCATTTAGAAAATGTACGGCTATCATCTTTGCAGTGAAGTGAATTTCCCTCTCTCCTGGCAAAAATGTAAAAATGTTGCTTTCCTAGTATGCCTAATAGAGCTGCACGATTATGGCCAAAATGAGAATCACAATTTTTTTTTGCTTAGAATAAAGATCACGATTCTCGCGGCGTAACATCTTGCGTATACAAAAAAATTGGGCTAACAGCACTGTTTGTTTATTTTTTTTGAAAGGGTAATTTTTCAAAAAAAAAAATTGCGTTTGAAAGACCGCTGCGCAAATACCGTGTGACATAAAATATTGCAACAATCGCCATCTTATTCTCTAGGGTCTCTGCTAAAAAAAATATATATAATATTTGGGTGGTTCTAAGTCATTTTCTAGCAGAAAATACTGGATTTTTATTTGTAAGCAGCAAATCATGAAAGATTTAGTCTTTAAAGTGGATGTAAACCCGAAAAAAATTATTAATAATTCTGCCTGGTAGAGTATAGCATGTTATGTCATCTGTGCCCAGTCTTGCCACAAAAAGTTAATCCAACTGTGAGTAATGAGCTTACCTTTTTTCAGGAAGATAAAGTCCGACTAACAGGGAAATACACAGTCGATCCGCCCCTTGCTCTGTGAGTGACAAGCAGTTTGCTTAGCTCCTTCACACAGCAGAGAAAGTTTTACACGCCCCCCTCCCTCCCTCCTCAATGTCTCCAGTATAGAAGTGGGTGGGGAGGATTGTGACCTCACAACTACACCCACCAAACTCCAGCAAACACAGAGACCCTCTGATTTCAGAGTTTTACAGAGCTGCTAGTGCTTAAAGGAAGGACATTTGAAAGGTATGGATAGATGCAGGAAGCTTGCATGTATATATACATTAATACTGTGTCATTAGTTTTTACTGGTTGGGTGGTGGGTTTAACTCCACTTTAAATGGTTAAACTAAACATCTTCTATAAACTGGGAGTTCATTTGGAGTTCATGCCTTTGAAGTAATTTACATTGTATCTCTTTTAGCTTCTTTATCAGCATGACTCAGAACTTGGCTCTCTGCCCAGACTTGGCAGTCTCCCCAGAGACTCAAGTCGCTCCGACTTAGAAAAGACTTCAGGCGACTTATATTGACTTTTATTACAGTCAAGTCGCATTGAGTTGCCCCGCAAGTCAGACCCCATTAACTGCACTAAAAATCGCGGTAATGCCTGATGGAGATCGGGGGGGGGGGGGGGGGATCGAGATCGCAATTTTAATACGATTAATCGTGCAGCTCTAATGCCTAATGTGCCCATGTTTCAAAGACTGGGTATTTTTAAAGATATTCCCTTGTGATCCTGACATTTCCCTGATTTATAACTCAATTTCCGCTGCAGGGCCAACAACGCTGTTCAGCTGCTATTGTAATCGCTAATCCCTAGTTGTTGGTAGCTGCACTGATTTATCAGTTAGATATATTCTCTTGATATGTCTCAAGGATGTCTCTAGTGAGCATGTGCAGTTACAATGCCTTGAAAAAGTATTCACACCCCTTTAAATGTTCCACATTTTGTCATGTTACAACCAAATACGTAAATGTATTTTATTGGGCTTTTATGTGATAGACCAACACAAAGTGGCATATAATTGTGAAGTGGAAGGAAAATGATCAATGGTTGTCAAATTTTTTTACAAATATCTGAAAAAAGTGGTGTGCATTTGTATTCAGCCCCCTTTAATCTGATGCCCCTAACTAAAATCTAGTGGGACCAATTGCCTTCAGAAGTCACCTAATTAGTAAATAGAGTCCCATCTGTGTGTGATTTAATCTCAGTACAAATACAGCTGTTCTGCGAAGTGCTCTGAGTTTGTTAGAAAACATTAGTGAACAAACAGCATCATGAAGGCCAAGGAACACACCAAACAGATCAGAGATAAAGTTGTGGAGAAGTGTAAAGCAGGGCTTGGTTATAAAAAAGTATCCCAAGCTTTGAACATCTCAGGGAGCATTGTTCAATCCATCATCCGAAAATGGAAAGAGTATAGCACAACTGCAAACCTACCAGGACATGGCCGTCCACCTAAACTCACAGGCCGGGCAAGGAGAGCATTAATTAGAAGCAGCCAGGAGGCCCATAGTAACTGGAGGAGCTGCAGAGATCCACAGCTCATGTGGGATAATCTGTCCATAGGACAACTATTAGTATGCACTCCACAAATCTGGCCTTTATGGAAGAGTGGCAAGAAGAAAGCCATAAGCAGTCCCGGTTGCAGTTTGGGAGACGTCATGTGGGGTACACAGCAAACATCTGGAAGAAGTTGCTCTGGTCAGATGAGACCAAAATTTAACTTTTTGGCCTAAAAGCAAAACGCTATGTGTGGCGGAAAACTACCACTGCACATCGTCCTGAACACACCATCCCTACCGTGAAACATGGTGGTGGCAGCATCATGTTGTGGGGATGCTTTCTTCAGATGGCTGGAGCCAAATACAGGGCAATATTAGAAGAAAACGTGTTAAGAGCCTGCAAAAGACTTGTGACTGGGGTGGAGGTTCACCTTCCAGCAGGACAACGACCCTAAACATACAGCCAGAGCTACAATGGAATGGTTTCGATCAAATATTAATTTCTCTTACGTTCACTGACAGATGCAGCCCTTCATAGACAAGTTGGGTTTATGCACATCCTACTAGGAGTTGACTAGGCAAAACAGAAAAAGCAAGCTGGCCCCTCCCAGGGGGGCCCTCCTCACTCCAGCATATAACCCCCCCCTGCTCTGCTTAGCATATCAGTTTTTTATGCCTAGTCTGGCAAGGAGTTAGACCTGGTTTCCTACTGGGATCTGCGGTTCCCCAGTTTTTTTCTTCTCTTCTCTTTTTTTTTTTTTTGCTTTTCTCAAGCTATGATGAAGACTGCTATCAAGTAGCCAGCTGGGGCATAGAGGATATCTTGAATCCTGAAACATTCCCCAGCTCGGCCGACCGATGCGGGCTACCCTTAGCCTTGGCGGGGTCGGCCGCATCGTACCCGTTCCGTGCGGGTGGCTAGTGGGTGACCCTCACTTGCGTCCGGTGACCGGGCTGTGCTCGCGTCCGGGGACGCGTTTGGCCGGCAGCATCCCTCCCTGCAATGGGAGAAAAGTCTGCGTCCGGGTGGCTACCTGCTGCGCCCGTCGGAGTGGTGAGTGACCCCCCCCCCCCCCCCCAGGGGTGTGGAAGGGGGGGGGGCTGGGCGACTGGAGGATTTTGGGTTGTCCGGTGGAGGGTTTCAGGGACGCATTATGGTCACTGTCTTTTTCTCCCTCCCCCGCGCTCGACTGCCTGCGTCTTCCCCGCCACCATTTTGCCGTAGCCGCGTACAACTACCGAAAGTGATTTCCTCTTTCCATTTTAATGAAGATATTGTCCTTCCTTCGTTATTTCCGCACCCGTCACACCCCAAGGAAATTGCCTTGCACTCATTGGATGTCGTGAGGGCTTTGCGGGTGTATTTGGCGGCTACAGCTTCTTTTCTGAAGTCTGATGCCTTGTTTGTATTGACAGAGGGCCCGCGAAAAGGGTTGGGGGCCTCGTCGGCTACTGTTTCCCGTTGGATCAGACAGACCGTAACCCATGTGTATGAGGTTCGGGGTCAAGAACACCCTTTTCCGGTCACGGCTCATTCCACCAGGGCGATTAGCACTTCCTGGGCCTTCAGACACCAGGCTTCGGTGTCTCAGGTGTGCAAGGCAGCTACTTGGGCCTCGATGCACACTTTTGTGAAGTTTTACAAAGTTGATGTGTCAGCATCCGTGGATGCTGCGTTTGGCCGCAAAGTTTTACAGGCGGCGGTGTGGGCGTGTCTGGCGCCTCCTGAGAGAATTCTGTTGGGTACAGTTGTTGTTGTTTACCCACCCCTCTTGTATGACACTGCTTTGGGACATCCCCACTTGTCTATGAAGGGCTGCGTCTGTCCGTGAACGTAAGAGAAAAAGGGATTTTATTAAGAACTTACCGTAAAATCCTTTTCTCTGAATTCACTGACAGACGCAGCACCCGCCCCTCTGCATTGTGTTTGTACGGCTTGTTAGGAACTGATATGCTAAGCAGAGCAGGGGGGGTATATGCTGGAGTGAGGACGGCCCCCCTGGGAGGCGCCAGCTTGCTTTTTCTGTTTTGCCTAGTCTACTCCTAGTACATAAACCCCACTTGTCTATGAAGGGCTGCGTCTGTCAGTGAACTCAGAGAAAAGGATTTTACAGTAAGTTCTTAATAAAATCCTATTATTCATGTGTTCAAATGGCCCAGTCGAAGTCCAGACCTAAATCCAATTGAGAATCTGTGGCAAGATTCGAAAATTGCTGTTGCCAGACGCTCTCCATACAATCTGACCGAGCTTTTGCAAAGAATGGGCAAAAATTTCACTCTAGGTGTTTGCAAAAGTTGGTAGAGACATCCCCAAAAAGACTTGCAGCTGTAATTGCAATGAAAGGTGGTTCTACAAAGTACTGACTCGGGGGACTGAATACAAATGCACGCCGCAATTTTCACATGTTTATTTGAAAAAATTTGGAAAATCATTTTCCTTCCACTTCACAATTATATGCCACTTTGTATTGGTTTATCACATACAATCCCAATAAAACA